>BHDV01072064.1:259178-277108 GCA_005406045.1 Adoxophyes honmai | reverse complement strand
TTTAACGATTAACGAAGCTAACTTTTATAGTAACGGATTAACGATTAACGAAGTTAACTGTTTGATTAACGGTGCCCAGCTATGCAATTCAATTATGAAAGTAAATGATTTTTTCATACCTAAATTGTAAAATGTAAAGATTTTGATTTATAAAGTGTATGTTTAAATAAAAAGACACGTCAAGATTGTTTACCATCTTTTAAGTACCTATCGGTCTCTAGTATAGTGGTGCGGAGTTCGTAATTGCGTTATTCAAGTAGCCTTTATGTTACCAAACGCTGGAAAAAGGTTTCTACGCTTGTGCTGTACTCACTTGTACGGTTTCTCTCCGGTGTGGATGCGACGGTGGTTCCATAAGGTCGCGTGTCTTGCGAAGCCCTTGTCGCATACCTGCAATGTTTTATAATTTTAAAGCCGTGTCAGACGATGAGAAGATCAGAAGATACATTCGTAACGGGAACTGCAGTCGCGACATATTGTTCGACGACCATTTTTTTTATTTTAATTCAGATACATTGATTGGTCAAAGTTTTTGCAATAAAATAAAAAAGGGTGGTTGGTTGGTGAATTTTATAAATATACATAAGTTGATAGAGGGACTGGTTTTTATTATTTCACTTCTCCTAATCTTATTTTGTTAACTAAGTACTCACTTTATTCATTCTATGAACAATAAAATAAAATAGTCTATTTTTATCAAAACTTATGTTTGTTTACTTGCTTCCTTATGTTATTTTTGTTAATAAAAGTGTTTTTTCAGGAGCTACCATTTTTCAGAGTTAGTTTCAAAATTTAGTTCATGTTAATTCTACAGCAGCCATTCTCAAAGTGTGTTCCGCGGAACCCCAGGGTTCCGTGATGTCCCTGATGGGGTTCCACAAGAATTTAGAAAAAAAAAACAAAATGCCATTCTCTGATCGAAAGTTTTGACGCGGCGAATACACCATGGACGGACATGGACGGACGGGTGGATAAATAATACTTTTAAAATGTGCTGTTTTTTTTTTATAGGGATCCGTCAAGTGTTTCGCTTTCCAAAAGGGTTCCGTCACTAAAAAGTTTGAGAAACGCTGTTCTACAGTAATCACTAGGGCTGTTTTTAAAGGTATAAAGGGAAAATCTTACATAAACGAAACCACCATTTTTACAACCAAGGTCTAACAAAATGACACCGAAAAGTTGCATTAGCTAAAAATCTTAAAACCGTAAACATCTGTAAAAATCCGTTCATTTTATGAAGATAAACCGTTAATTTGACATTCGTTGAAACCAACTTGACGTATTTGTATTGCCCATAGAGGATAGAACCTATAGAGAAACAATGTTCGCAACCCCGGTCCGCAAATAGTTTGTTGATTTCAACATACTAAACGTCACCGTCACTGTCAC
Organism: Adoxophyes honmai; assembly: GCA_005406045.1. NCBI lineage: Eukaryota > Metazoa > Arthropoda > Insecta > Lepidoptera > Tortricidae > Adoxophyes > Adoxophyes honmai. Next base: position 275,719 of record BHDV01072064.1, on the reverse strand, counting down.
AGAAACTGTACAGAGCCAATAACCGTAGAGAAAAAGGCACTAGCGTTACGCGCGATCTTGGACCGGCCAATAAGAGCACAGCGATCACTTCAATAGGAAAACATCGTGAGGAAACCTACACACAGCGACGAAGTAATTCAACGATGTGTGTGAAGTTCCCAATCCGCACTGGGCCCGCGTGGAAACTATAGCCCAAGCCCTCTCATACTGAGCGGAGGCCTGTGCCCTGTAGTGGGACGTATATAGGCTGATGATGATGATGATGATGATGATGATGATGATCACTTCAATTGTTTTGCGGAATAATTTCCGAACAACCAAGATGACATTAGTACTCTATAGGTTCTATCCTCAATGGTATTGCCTGACGAATGATTAACACTAGCTTAAATTTAACCAATATAAATATACATAGATCTAGAACAGAACAGACTTGGAAATTAAACTCACCTCGCAGACATACGGTTTCTCTCCGGAGTGCGTCCTTTCGTGGTTTTTCAGATGCGGCGATTGTGAGAACTGCATACCGCACGTGTTACACCTGTGCAAACACACGCATTCTTAAAATAGGTATTTGGTAGTTGAGTGGTGAAAAATATTTTAAAATGATCCCTAGAAGATGTCTCGAAATTAATTCGAAACTGAGTAAAAATGACGAATTATTAGTTCGAAACTCCGTTGTATGGCAATGCGAAGACCCTCATCGATATCTATAATCGACCAAAATGTATGTATGTATGTATGTAACTCTTTATTGTACAGAATAAACATGACAAAATAACAAACAAAACAAAACAAAAAAAGTGTGTGTAATGCGGAAATAAAAGGAATTAAAGTTTAGCTTATATAAATTGGCGTAATTTTCTAGCAAATTAAGTGTAAAAAGTGGCCAATGCGAAGAAAGTGGGGCCTTCGTTTATGACTTCGCTCCTACTATTTTTGGCTGACCTCTTATAACAAATAAAGCTACCCCAAATCTAGTATCCATATGGCGCTTCTCAATATTCAATCTAAAGACGATTTAGCTTGCTACAGATAGGGAAGTCTGTCTTTTTTATCCATGGTAAGACAATCCGTCGAGATATTGAATATCGGGACCAGTCATTAGAAGAGTAACACTTTGCATTTCCTTTGTGGTAGGATTTTTATCTTACAATATTTATTATGTTATTCGATATTAATAAAAATTACCTGTAAGGCTTCTCTCCAGTGTGAATCCTCGAGTGGTTCTTGAGATAGACGGCTTTCGCAAAAGCAATGCCGCATATTCCGCATTTGAAGTTTTTCTCACCAGAGTGCAGCTTTTTGTGCGACCATAGCGATGAGTATCTAGAGAAAGAGCCTCCACAAATGTTGCAGTGGAACGGTTTGTCTGTATTAGTCTGATTAAGTTTGTTCTTGTTGCCGCCTACGAATATAATCCCCGAGCCGTTGCAGTTTTGACACTTTGTTACGGAGGCCAAGTTTCTCTTTTTCACCGGATGGTGGCCAGGCACTAGAAGAAAAGGAGAGATTTTTAATGAACAGGCACCGTAACAAACCAATTAAAACATTGGCTGCCACAAGCATCATCAATAGTTATCATTCCCTTTAGATAAGTTGAATGGGCAGGCAACTAATGTATTAATTGCCATTGTAAATTTTTACTTCCAATTGATCTTGCAAGCATTTGTTACATGTGGTGGGGGGTTATGATTATAAGTCAGAGACAAATGAAACTTTAGGTACCTATGTCATCATATTTGTCCGAAAGACTCATTTTTCGCTTCAGAGATGGCTAGCCTCGTTTGATCGAGTTTGGGCGATAGCACTTCGATCAAACGAGGCGACGCTGACTTGATCATGCTTTAGTAAGCATAATTATTATAGTTCCTTACAAGGTTTTTGCTGTTGCGTCTGCTGTTGGGGCTGGGTGGTGGCGAGCGGGTCCGACGTCGGTTGCACTCCGCTCACGCCACCAACTTCGAACTTGACGTTATCCTCGGAAGTTACGAATATTTGCGTTGCATTCACTGTCGGAGAGAAGTTACAATTAAACGGGTGTAGCGACGAGTGGGAACACTCAAAATAGTATTGTGGTACTGGAGTTTTGGTTGACAATGACTCGTTAATTATAATTAGTACACAAATGTTAAATATTCGCGTAGTCATAGACAGTGGCGCCATAACCGTTTGCCGTTTACCTTAGCAAGACTACAATATTCTAAGGCTACTTTTCTTAAAAATAAGTTATCTAAAATGTACTAGTACCATGTTGTGAGGCATTGACACTAAGTTGTTTTCCGCATAATATATAACATGCGGTGCGTTGAAGTACATCAGATTTGGCTTCCACATTGAACAACCGCGGTAGTGAAAATGCCCCATTACTTGATACTTAAACAATTAATTTTATTTAATATAATACAATTCATATTCCAATACATACTCTGGTTGTTTCTCTGCTGCTCCACGGAATCCTGCGCGATACAATTTTCGCAGCGTATGAGTTTGGGACCTTTCCTTTTAGGATTGCTTGTGATAGGTCCTCCACATGTGATGCATTTTTGCACTTTATCAACCAGTATTGGTTTAGCTGAAAAGAAATTACTGAATTAGTTTCATCCCAGTATACAAAGGAGAAACCTTCCTGCGTTTAGAACCTACTCAATAGTATTTTAACATTATTAAAATTTATTGCACCCCATTATAAGTGGTGATTTTCATCATCATTGAAAACATAAGGAGTTACACTGCAAATTAATATTATTAACTTGTTTAAAAAAACCTGTGTTGTGACAATAACAACCCTGTTGATTTATTTCAATGATTTTTCTCCACTGAAAAGGGTGTGTGTTCATTAACATTTGAGTGATCCTGGCGAACCTCGGGCAGTCTGGTAGTTTTAAAATAAGTAAGTTTCTATACATGTATAAAATAAAACAATATGAGGAGCTTAGAGGTCACATTGTATACAAGTCCAACTTAAGGTAGACAAGTTCATATACCTATTCCTAATTGATTTGAACAAACAAGAATTAAATTTAGCCTTGGAATAAGTCGCCCTCACCCACTTTTATAATATGAAAAATCAATTTACTTGTGTGTAGTAGCATGGACTTACTAAATTTAATCTTGAAATCGCTATGCTATGTAATGTAATATTTATCACGGATCTTTTGCCATGTGTAACATTTAAGGCGATCATGTTTGTTACAGAAAACAGTTTTCTAATAATAAACATCGACAAATTACTATCACATTTTCTATTTGACACAATCGACGTGACATGTAATTTGCACATTATGCATAATGCAAATGCTTCCACTCTCGTGAATCCCTTCAACGTCCCTGTCAAATCAATTCGAAAACTCAGCAGTTTAAGCCCAACATTTGCATACTCAATGTTTTCACCTCAGTGGATATGCTTAAATGCTTATGATAACAAGTGAAGGTTCACGATTAAAGATCATTCATGTGCGTCTAAACACGTTACAGGTTCGAAAAACACCATAGCGCCCAGTGTTTTTGAGCAAACAAAGCATATATGTAATTATGTATTGATTCCTATCAGACACCATGTTTGCGCCAATCAACAAAAAAAATCTCACAACACAAGCAACTGTCGGTTTTTATCTTACTCGTATTTGCAGTCTGTACATAATGACTACATTAAGTTGAGCACTAGCTCAACTTAAGTAACCATATAAAAAAATCAAGCCAACAAGTCCTTTATTAAACAAAAAGAAAGATTTTCAAATTCACTACTTTTTAGCATCTGAATACATTTTTTTTGTAACGAGCTTGAGACTAAGGACAGAATTTCATTTCTTTGGATGGTTCAACCACCTTAGTCAGTAATTAAACTAACGCAGTTTTTACGTCACGTTATATTATATACTTATGTCAAATTATTTCTAACTCGGATAAGTACAAGTTTGCAAGTGAAAAGAAAAGGCTTAGAATACTAATGAAGCAGAATAACATACTGTCTTGGAGTTGAACATGGTGCTGCTGCTGCTCGGTGGAGTCTGAAGACAGTATCTGTATGTGAGGAGGCATGGCGACCTCATTGCCGCCGCTCACGCCCGTCGCTACAACTGTTATGTTGCCTTCTGAAATAATAACATAACAGGCATTTCAATTAGGATAAACTAGTATGATTGTTGGAATGGATAAAGCTTAAATTTGTTTCCCGGATAATCCGTAAAAAAAACCCTTTCGCTAAAAAGTCGCAACTAAGAAAAGTTCACGTGTCTATTAGTAAAAAAATATTAGGAATTTGACCATAAGTATGTTTGTTGACGACTGTACTAAATCAGACAAAGAAAATATTAGCATTTACCTGAATCCTGAGCGTGTATCCTTTTATGAGCATTGAGAAGCGTAAGGTGTCCAAACATGAGCCCGCAAACGTCGCATTTGAAACTAATATTCGATATGGAGTTCTGTATGCCATTCGGAGCTATCTGCATCTGATTGACCAGGGCATAGTTGTACGAGAACGGTTGAGCTATGTAGCACGTCTTGTCATCGCTTGTTGTTAGCTGGGCGATGTTCACCCCGCCCGATACCCCGCTGGAACCGCTGGTGTTTCCAGAGCCGATTTTACCAATCATGTTGACGTTAGTGGTCGTGTAGCAGAACGTGGGAAACTCCTGGGGACAGAGGCAGTCTGTTGAATAGTGAATGGGGTAAAGTAACTACGAAAAGCGTAAGAATGATGCAAGTCATCAACTGCAACCCTTATTCCGCATCGTTACGGAGATACTGTTTGGCTCTACTTTGAAATCCTCTTACTATAATTGGTGATCAAATCGTTGACTTTTTGTTGTAATCAGGGAAGTCTAAAGCTTTGAGATTCAAGGGCCTGGAACCTAACTACAGAGAATCTTAAGTTGTTAAAATGTTCCAGGCTTTGCCCATCAGTGAGACATTTTTACAGGACAGTTAAAAAATAATCTCTCTCCGGATTTGCCCCTAAAAAGCATTACAATGCGAGTTGCTTCCGCAAAGGTTTCTTCGAATAAGCAAGAAGAGCATGCAACATGCACCAACGGAGACTTGTTTCGTGAAGTGAGTAATAAATGCGCCAGATGTAGAGTTATTGAAGAGCTCAAGGAGACTTTTTCAAAGCGCCAAACACTGACATCGGAGGCGGGGCGGCGTGGCGGATATCAGTTGCAACGTTCCAAATCATACGAAAAAAGGCGCACAAAACGCCGGTTTCGTTCATATCATAAAGCCACCACGCTGCGCCGCTCCGTTTCTGCTGCCAGTGCGTTTGGGAGCTTAATTCGGAAGTACAAAACAAGCTGAAGATGGAAACATTAACGCCAAGATCACCCTCAAGTCTAAACACAATAGCTTTTATTTTATTGCTTATCTCTCAGTGTGTCCTTCAACTAAACACCGGCCAAATTTAAGACGGGACTCGCGAACGCAGGCTTCCTTACCATTATCTATCCAACATTACTCAATGTAAAGCAATAATATTACTATGAAGGATAAAGGACTAAGATAAAACTTACACTACACTTAAACGTACACTAGGACCACTAATATGTATAGAAAAATGATCACAAAAGTTTTTTTTTTCTTCACTTATGTTTACGATATTGCTTCGTGCTATATTTCATTACTGTTGTGCATCGAGAGATGTATGGGAAATGCGACATAAGTGACCAATTATTTAAGTACTTAATTATCCTAATGTTTAGGTATTTAACGAACGAACAGATAAACGAACAAAGTCCTAAATGGGTTCCTTTTTATGGGCCTCTAATTACATTTCAATTAATGTTATATTATAAACGTTCGTAATTTGTTGTATTTACCATTCAGTCTTAATCACGTTACTTTAATATTAATTGCGGATTTAGTTAACTCGACGTAACGGCTGCGTTCGCGTGGTTAAGTTAAGAGCATACTCGGTCGGTTCATTTCATAATAACAAAGTAAAAAAATAAAAAAAGTGTATTATTTTTTTGGATTTTCCAACAATTGTGCGCTTGTCCCACCGAAGGTGCGATATAATGTAATAGAATATTTAGAGGGCAATTTGTTGCACACACAACAATTTGTTGCTTAAAGGACATGGTATTGATTCTTAGAGTAGATGCTCGATATAATTGCACAATATGAATTTTAGATGCACAAGGCTTATGCCTATTGATTTTGTTCAAAGAAACACTGTGGTATACAATGTAAGAAAACTATGAACAACCAGACATTGGTACTTTAGTTTGACCTCAGTATCAAAGATCTGATGAACAGGCTTAATGAGGTTTATTTCGAAAAGCAGTTGCCTCATGGTGGTCTTGGCCTAAGTCTAGGTTAACAGAATCTAAAAGTTTTAAGCACATTTTTAACACTTAAAGCCTGACACTAAATTTCAAAGATAATTAAAGTTTCCAAGTTGCTTATGCTATTTATTACAGTTTTAATTTTTACTTTAAATCAAGTGTTGTATTTTAGTTTTTTTTTTTTCAGTTACTGTTTCATTAATGTTGAATTATTATTCCAATATTTTTTTACACAATGAAGTATTAGGTATGCAATACAAGACTATTAAAGAAGTTTGGAGAAACCTCATTACTCCCAACCCATTTGCAATTATTTCTCCCTCTTTCCCTTAATCATTTCAAAGCCACGTTGAATTATTGATAGGATTAAGTTGCCCCCTGTTAGTAGAATAAAATAAGTTATATCATCAGTTAAATTACTTTGAATGCTAGAATAAAAGCATCCTTGGTTTTAAAAAAAATAAACGGGTGATCTTTAGACCAGCTTGTACAATTTAAGTAGAAAAACAATAATTATAACTTCTACAAAATGGAAAAAACAATTTGTGAAACTGGACTTAGTGAGTTGTCTCAAGACAAGATGGTAGCTGGCAATTTCTTCAGGTTATGAATTAACCCTTCCATTGCCTTATTCCTAGTTCTCCAGGATTTTGGCACAGATTGGTGTCAGCTTTAATGAATGGGTTAAGTATTGACTTGCAGAAGAATCTCAAGTGAAATAAGTAAGTCATGTCTACTTTAAATACAGATCTAAAAATGTGGGTAGTTGTGCGCCTTGTCCGTCGCGTCAAATAGTTGAGTGGAAAGAGCAGGAGCGCGCAGTGCACGTATAACCGTAGCCGTTGTGGAACATTGATCTTGATAATGAGTCACAAATTTTCCCGAAACATGTAGAATTAATCTCAATATAAAAACGTGGGTGTCTCCACTTAATTTCACTTCTAAATCAAGTTTCACTTCTAACTCATGTCTAAATCAAGTTTAGCTGATCATGTTTCCGACTAATCTTTTCATCTTGTAATACATAATAACAGTAAAACCCTACAAAGCATAAAAATCTAAGCTCAAATTACCCTATTGCTAAGTAGAAAAATATCAAAAACACAAATCGACTTAAAAAATAACATCATACTTTTGGAAGAAGACCCAAAAAAACTGGAATACCTACATGATAAGTAATAAGTAAAAGTAAGGAAGTGAGTCTAGAAAGTAACTTATCTAAGACCAAAATGATGACAAATTCAACCCCCACAGACATAACAAACAATGGACAAAATTTTTTGAGTATGAAAGGATTGCAACAGGATGATTAAAGTATCGGGCTCTGAAAGAAGTGATGAAGAGAAAGGATATGAGCATTAAAATCAAAAATAAGACTTACAATACATGTATCCTACCCTGCATCACTTATGGATGTGAAACCTGGGCTCTGACGAAACACCATAGAGACAAACTAGAAAGATGCCAGAAAGCTATGGAAAGAAACACTACACACTACATTTTAAACTAAAAGATAGAGTCAGAAGTGTATACGGAATAGAACCAAATTAACAGACATACTAGCACACATTGATTGACGTAGAAGTAGATAGTACATTGAAGTAGAGGGTGAAAAACAAGATGTTGGGAGGATGATATGAAACTCACTTTACAAGCTCATTGGATAAGAGTAGCACGGGATAGAAAACAGTGGAAAGTGTCAGAGGAGGCCTTTGCCATAAGGCACACTGAGATCAGAGACATTCTGTAACTGCATGTTGTTAGTTACTAGTTTTTTTTTCAAAATATTTACAATTACGATAATTTAAGTTTTTGGAAATAAAGGCTCAATTAAGTTCCTCTTATATTACAGGATTATTTTGTATTGAGCTTCAATTTAAGATATTTAGATATAAGGATATTTTGGATTTACTTTTTATATGGCCATTATGAAACCGTAGTGTGTGTGATGAAAGTGATGAATGTTAGTGAAGCGAAAGAAGTGTCTGAATAGAAGCGAATGGCGCTCTGTTGTCTCTGCCTACCCCGCAGGGAATAAGGCGTGACGGTTATGTATGTATGTATGTATGTATAGCCATTATGTATTTTTGGCACTAAGTTGTACTGTGCAATAGAGTAAATTGAGTTTAGGTTCTAACTAAAGCACGGGAAGGCAAAAATATACTCATTATTAAATAAGTCAAAACATTTGTTATTCCATCGCTGGCAATAAAAAAAATGCTAAGTGGGAAATCTTAGAATACGCAAACCAAATACAATTCATAAGTAGGAGAAAGTCAGTCCCAAAAATAGACTAGTTAAAAATGCTGTGCAGCTTATGAAAACAAAAAACAAACACCAATGAGAACAACAATAAGTCGCAACGAAAAAGTGGAATGAAAAGTAGAGCCAAACAGTATACATCTCCACGGCATCGGCGTGAGGCGAGGACACAAAGCATTGTACCTGCTGCTGCTGCTGCGACTGCGTTTGCTGTGCGTTCTTCTGTTGAGCATTCTCTATATTCTTGCCTTGCGACTTCGGCGTCGGGTGCTCTTGGTACTGCAGTGTTGGGACCGAGCCGGTTTGCACGGCATTCGTCGTGAACATTTCGCCGTACTAACTATTTACTTACATTACTAGTCATCACTCGTACCTTATACTCGCCGTACTGTAGATACAAATAACATACGGTTAATCACAAAATACGGCTACCGCAGCTTTAGCATAAAAGCGCGGCTAATTGTAGAGAGCACGGTTACGCGAAAGAGAGACTTCAAAACACAAAGTGCGAAGGTAACGGGAAATATTTCTTATCAGTCTACTCGGCTCGTAAAAAGATCAGATGCTATGAAAGCAGAGTCTCGATGCAGAGTCAATATGTAAGAAAAGGATGACGGACTATCTACGGGCTTCAGTACATGTAAACGGACGCCATTGTATATTTGACGAGAGACGCCGTCCTGTGACCGTGCCGCCATGTACATGAAATGAATATGGTATAATCGTAACGTAAATCAAATTAAGATTCAGAGCTTACCTTTCCTCCTTTTCGATAATTTTCTTTGTCAATGATACAAAACTTTAAAATTAATACGAATTACTTGCTGTCTCACTTTAAAATCACCAAATTCTCCATCTCACAAAAGAAATGAAATGGCGATACAAAATAAAATGGCGGCCAACAGGCTGACAACAAGACGCACCCAATATTTTTGACAAATCAATGTTGCCATTACTAATATAGTTTTTGGATGTTGGTATGTAAAACTACAATCAGCTTAAGGCACAGATTATAAAAAAAGATAAAAAAAAGACAATACAAGATTCCTTTTAACTCATTTTTTAACCGACTTCAAAAAGGAGGAGGTTCTCAATTCGACCTAATTTTAACTTATACAAGGTAAACCAGCTCCCACGGAGCTTTCTTATCTTTTATTTATTTATAGAAACTAATGCAAAATTATTGTGGTCGCAAGTCACATGTGCATCATAAATTAATGGTCTAAAAGCCCTAACAGACGATCGAATTTGGTGCCGATCGCACTACGAACTTGGGGCGCTCCAGACCATATGCGAGCGTGTGTTTAGCGGTCCGCCGGACATTATAATTATTATTGACGGTGCTCTCGGTTCGTGGTTTTGCCACCGGATTTGTTGCGGACCGCACCAAGTTCGATCGTGTGGCGGAGCCACCGGAGCGTTCGGCGCTTTAGTCGGAAATAGTCGGAATAAAACCTCCGAGTATGACACACCTTACAACGTCATCAGATCGGTTAGGGCTCATAATGTCCCATTCGCAAAATGTCCCTCCACCAAAATTACGTCCCTTTCGCAAATGGTCCCTTATGCAAAATACCCCAATCCCATTACGTCCCTTTCTCTAAACGTCCCTTCTTCGAAACGTCCCATTGTTTTCGCAAAATGGCCCTTCTGGAAAAGTTCCTTTCGCAACATGTCCCATTCGCAAAACTTCTCTTTGGCAAATTGTCCCGTCTCAAAATTCTTGTTTCAATAAAGAAACAAGTCTCTGTGAAAAATGTCATTTTTGGTACAAGCTTTTATGTCCGACTGTACCTAACTCATTGAGACGAATTAAATGAGCCCACACTCGATGGATTCGCACGGGAAATTTTGCGGAAGGGACGTGTTGCAAATAGGACATTTTGAGAAAGGGACTTTTTGCGAACGGGACTTAGTTTACGTGACGGGACATTTTGCATACTTCATCTTTTTGAAAATGGGATATTTATAAAAGGGACCTTTTGCGAAAGGGACAAAGGGACCTTTTGCGAAAGGGACAAAGGGACATTTTGCGAGTGGGACATTATGAGCTCTAACCACGAGAATCTGCGCCCAATCACAGTATTAAAAACAATATTATCGTAATACTGTGGCCCAACCTTAGACCTATGCCACAATACCGCCGTCCAATGACATGCGTAGTTGATGTGGGCGATTGGTTGGGTTAGGGCTCATAATGTCCCACTCGCAAAACGTCCGGCCACCAAAATTACGTCCCTTTCGCAAATGGTCTCTTATGCAAAATACCCCAATCCGATTACGTCCCTTTCTCTAAACGTACATACATACATACATACATCACGCCTGTATTCCCAAGAGGAGTAGGCAGAGCACATGAATTCAAGAATTCAGTGCCACATCTAGCAATTTCAGGGTATCCAGATGGTTAAACGTGATATTGCAGTGACAGGTTTCTAGCCCATCGCCCACAATACAATAACCCTTTCCCAGAGTCGACTCTTACGACACCCACGGGAAGAAAGGGGGAGGTGCTATTCTAACCCGGCACCACACGGGACTGTACCAAAAATGTTATTTTTCACAGAGACTAGTTTCTTTATTTAAACGAGAATTTTGGAGGCGGGACATTTCGCGAAAGGGAAGTTTTGCGAACGGGACATTTTGCGAAAGGGACTTTCCCAGAAGGGCCATTTTGCGAAAACAATGGGACGTTTTGAAAAAGGCACGTAATGGGATTAGGGTGTTTTGCCCCTTATGCAAGGGACGTAATTTTGGTGGTGGGACATTTTGCGAGTGGAACATTATGAGCCCTAACCACTCGATGGGTTCGAACGGGACATTTTGCGAACGGGACATCTTGAGAAAGGGACGTTTTGCGAACGGAACGTAATTTATGTGACGGGACATTTTGCAAAGAGGTCGTTTTGAGAATGGGACATTTATAAATGTGGCACTGGATTTTTCAATTCATGTGCTCTGCCTACCCCTCTTGGGAATACAGGCGTGAGAATATGTTATGTATGTATGTACATTTATAAAAGGGACAAAGGGACATTTTGCGAGTGGGACATTATGAGCTCTAACCATTGGTTCTTTGGTGATTAGATGGCAGAATGGCCTTGGCCCACTCGATTCTGGACGATAGCAATTTACAAAAAAATTGAGTTTTCCAATGTACGTAACATAATCCACCTGACAGTAATAAAGATTTTGTAAAAAGAATTTTCAGCATGGTAAATGAAACAAACCTTTTTCTTAAAACATATTTCTTACCGCTACTCTAAATATGCTAATAACAGATAGATATGACATTACATTATTTGATGATTGATTATTAATTTAGCTAAGTACAAAGGGAACTGTAAAAATCTTCAGGCACTTATTGGCTTATAATGAAATAATTATTCCTTAGTCAATGACGAATAGATTAAATAGGTTAATTAATTATGTCCATCAAAATTTAACATGAACAATGAAGTATCGAAACAAGCTGAATAATGCCATTATTAATTATTTTAACAAACATTATGAAGTAGTATCAATATTATTATTACATTGAATTTGTCAATACTAAATCAATTAAAATGTCAATAAAATTGTTTACCATTAGCAATATGGTTAATTATACAATCTGCCAAACAACTAAATATAAAATAATAAGTAATCATCTAAGGTTCTAAGGTGACAAAGGTACTTGGCAAATCAGAATAAAAAAAATTTTACAATTAAGACCACCAGCATTAATATCAGCTACAGCAGAGCATGCGAAATTGTTTGACATGGCCAACTAGATTGTATGGTGGTCGGCAATAAAATTAACAAGATAAAATCTTGCCTTGTTTATTGATTGATTGTCAGATTACGGTGTTGGTAACTGAACCTACATTACAATGTAACTGACCTCTACAATATTTTTATTTTTTATTTAACAGTAAGTGATTGGTCTTAAGTATAGAATTGTCAGTAGAGCAGGAGAATATTGAATCCTAAAAAAAGTATATCAGCTCTTACTTAAATCTGTCATTTCCTGATCGCTAGAAGGACTGTCTGTGGTCTTTGTATCAGGTTTTTCTATATGCTCTTCCCATTCTTTTTGAAATTTCTCTATTGCTTCATGTATGGTCTTGAAGCTTACGGGTTCTAAATCTTTTTCTGGTTTTAGAAATTGATGAGATACAGCTGGTTCTGTAAAACACATAAATAAATGTTATAAATAGGCTATTAGTGAATTGATCTGTTGTAATCTTAAAATGATGGGTCAGTGCTTTGGCTTCTTATTTATTTACATTAAGCTGTTTACTATTCGAGGATTGTCAAAGAAGTGAAGTGAAATCCGTCTGTCTTACGCTACTTAATTCAAATATTCAAAGCATTCAAACAACTGTCATAGACAGGACTTTACTACCGACCAGTGTTGTTGATTGCCAACATACGGTATTAAACCTCCAACATGATCTAGTCCCAAATTAGTGTAAAACTGTTCTATATGTGTAGTGTGTGCCTAGTGCTACTTGCTTACCTGCACCATCTTTAGGCATTATGTATGAGTGTCTCATATTTAGGTACTTGTTAGCCTTGCACAGGTATTTTACATTCTCCTTTGGCAATTTGTCAAATAAGGGGTCAGTACTTTGAGGTGCATTATCCTTTGTGAAGAACATGTAAGTTCCTAGAGAACTTTCTAACCGACCTGTAATAGTAAAGAAGATTATTAAAACGGTTTAAACCTAAACCCAGACATTTATATCCTGAAGCAAAGTTCTTCTATTCTCATCTAATTTTGGACAATATAAATAGATAAATAAAATCATGCTATACAGTTTCCACATTTTATATGCGAAACAATAGCCCACAATTTATGATGACATTGATTTTCTTTCATTTAAAGTTATTACATGGTTGCAATGGAGCTGACCTAACCAGGTTGGCTTATGCTGAGGCACGGTAGGAGTGCCTCTACTACTTATCCCACTAATCAAGAGTGTGGAGCACACATAAACCTTCTATAGAAACTCAGCTAACTGATGAAAATGAAAACAACATAAAATTCTGTTTTGTACTTTCTGACTTTACTGCATACAGACAGGAGCTAATTTATAAAGAAAAATTGTAACGTTACGTACTTAATGACATGACTAAACCATAAAACTTTTTGAATACATAACTTGATTATATTATGAACATCCATATGTTATCTACCTGTAAATATGGTCTCGTCCAATTGTATTATAGGATTTTTATCATCGATTCCGAGAACATGAATTGACCTATAGTTTTCAATATCAACACTGTCTTTAAACTCTGCAAAGACTAGAATTTCTTCTTCAGAATCGGTACATTCTTCGCAGCTCATTTCTATTTGAATTCACAGATCTCACAAAGAATCAAGTATAAAATCACGAAGAATATAAATTTGCTGTCTGGGATTTATCCTGTGCATAAAATATAAATAATTAATAATTGTTAATTATGATTTTCGAGTTTAACCAAAACCATCCAACCAGTAAAGAGTAAAGTTAAACAAACTAAACATGTCAAACAGTCAAACTAATGTCAAATGTCAATGTCAAAACTTCACTCATAAAGGGCATGGAAGTGTACGTGCCAAGTTTAACATTCATACACGCGGGTTTAAGTAGTTTTTCTTCTGCTAAGGGAACTATTGATAAAAATAATTTTTGATTGGCAAAATAACTAAGTATAATTTGAATATTACTTTCATCAGTATTACTTCAACAGTAAGAAATATACAGCAATCATTTTTAAAGTCATAAGACATTTTAATAATCATCGTCTAATACTACACTTAAATCTGTGGTACGAAAAGAATGGATTACAGATACGTGCGATATATTTTTAGTCTGTGACTGACAAAGTGATCATCTGCGCAGGCAAAAGCAAGAAGCAAGTAGTACGACTGAGCACAAAGCAGACAGGCAGGACAGGAAAAAATCAGCAGACAAAAGGCTGAGTTTCGGCAGTTTGTGAGTGCAATCTGAGACAAAGACAGTAAAATATGTCTGATTGGGATACAGTGACGATTCTTCGGAAGAAGCCGCCTAAGGCATCAGCTCTAAAAACCGAGCAAGCTGTAAACGCCGCGCGCCGTCAAGGTTTACCAGTTGAAACTCAACAAAAATATGGAGCCGGAACGAACAAGCAGCATGGCACTACTAAAAACACAGCAAAATTGGACAGAGAGACTGAAGAATTACGACATGAGAAGATACCTCTTGACCTCGGCAAACTTATAATGCAAGGAAGACAGTCTAAAGGCATGAGTCAAAAAGATTTGGCTACTAAAATCTGTGAGAAACCGCAAATTGTAAACGATTATGAAGCAGGTCGTGGAATTCCAAACAACATTGTTCTTGGGAAGATCGAAAGAGCGATTGGATTAAAACTTCGTGGAAAAGAACGTGGCCAACCGCTACAGCCTCCTGGAGGAAAGAAATAACGGTTTCCCTGGGAGGCGAAGACTATACTCCGATTTGTTAACTGCATATTATCTTATTTCTAACTCATATTTGCTGTTGGATGTGTCCTTATTATGGTAACATGAATGATGTAAGCAAGCATTTATTTTTCTTTCGCAATCTGGAATATTCTGTGGTGTGTTACCATCACGAAAATAAAAAATATGTTTAATTCATTTAAAGGGACCTTTTGATTAAATTAGCTGTATTTGAATTAATCTATGTGAAATATCTAGTGATTGAAGTTTTGGTTCTTTTGTACTCCTAAAATCTAATGAAAGATATAAACTGCTATGATTAGATTAATTGTTTTATTAAATTATTATCGCATATTATATACCTATCCTTCCTAACTAATCAAATCCATACTGGTTAATTCTGACTAATTTTAGCTCAAAAATTACAATACTATTGTTCGTTTTAAAGTAAGTTAATGGTAATAATGGATCATAATGCACAAGAGGTTATGCACGAAAAGTTAAGCCCATTAATTAACGTTATTGTGATGCTACGAAGAACTTAAGAACTGTTACTTATTTTGGTTTGTTTCACAGTTCATAACCACACCGTGTTGGTAAATTAAATGATACTATTGTAACATCTGCGTTTACATATTTGTGCCCACGGCATGTTGTGCTGCGCGCGCGCCGCGCGGCGCAGCTCACTAGTTCGCATTTTTTTTACTTTTTATTATCTCCTTATTTTTTGTTTTTATGTACGTCTAGATAATTAGTCATGAATATTGGGCGACTTGTGAAATTGTGGTGAAATATTTTAATCATAATAATTTTAATGGAAAGTCTGTGTACATTGAGAATAGTTACCATAGTCATAGCCATAGCCATAGACAAAATGTTTACTCTGATAAGAAATACCAAAACGTACAACAGGATACTTTCAAATCGATGTCGATGTCAATTTCACGTTAGAGTGTGAATGGAATGTCAATAGTAAAAAAACCGGGCAAGAGCGTGTCGGGCACGCACATGATAGGGTGCGGTTGTCTCCATACATTTTGTTCTCACTACATAAGTTGGTCGAGTTGTATAAAAATAACTATCCATGATATCTAGTCCGCTATAATTTTCATTAAAAGTACTTACTTTGAGGTATATATCACATTTTTTTCAGAATTATTTTAGTAATATTTCAAAAGTTGTGGGCGGGGCCACATCTCAAATTTTAACTTTGTTTTAATTAAATTGTCTCAAGACGGAGGGCTTTGATCTACATAGTTTCAAAGCATTTATTGTTGCATTTTTAAAAAACTTTTCAACGATACCCCACACGTTGGGGTTAGTCTAATTTAATTTTTTAAATTCACTTTTCGTTGTATGGGAAGGGAAATAATTTTTAAAACCAACTTTTGGAACATGTCTCCACCAATTTTCGTGACAATCGGTGCAGTAGCGGCGGAGTACGAGCCCGGACGGACGAACGGACATGACGAAACCATAAAGGCTGCTACACATGCTTGGCGAGCCTTGACGAGCCTACGCCAACGCCAACATGTGGACAGGTCATTTGCGTTGCCTGG
>BHDV01072064.1:243980-254976 GCA_005406045.1 Adoxophyes honmai | reverse complement strand
GCACTGGATTTTTGAATTCATGTGCTCTGCCTACCCCTCTTGGGAATACAGGCGTGAGAATATGTATGTATGTATGTAGATTTCAATACAATAGTTTTAGTCGAATTTGGTGTTTTTTTTTTAAATTCAAATTTATCAAAATCTTTTTTGCTCTTGATCTAGCTAGCATTATAAAAAAAAATCCAAGCTGGCAACACTGGTCTTAGGGTAAACGACAAAGCCGACATCGACAATTTCGACAAACCAAACGTCAAATAAAATTAAAAAAAATCATCACGCCATCACGCCGCTTGCGGAGTTCAACGATTGAAAATTTTGGACAAATTTTATATAAGGACGGGTATTTTACGATAAAGTTTTCGCAAAATGGGTAAGTAAGATTTTATTTTATTTTGACCACTGACTTTGGATACAATCTAACTGTATTTAACATGTCTTTTAACTACGGCTCTAACGCTTCTCAACATGCTGTGTTCCGTGCTGTTAAACGTGAGTATTCGTAAACACTCCTTAGTAATTTTCGTTATCCTCCTTTCTTCGATATTCCTATTTATATATGTATGTTATTTACATATGCACAGCAATTCAATAAGTACTACGATTATGATAGCATCTCACCTGGATTCTCCCTTTCAATCGTAATACAGTTTTGCGAGTAAGATGAGATATCTAGAACACAAAATATCAGAGAAGCCCTTTATAACGGCCCTTTTCAAATTGTTGTGTTAAAAACTGGCATTTTATTGCACCTAACCTAATCAAAATTACCTATAACATGATGTTTTAGATCTTTGATGTGAAGTGTAAGTTTGCTTTGGTTGTGTTTTTTGCAATTAATAAATAAAACTGGTACATACTTAACCTATACAATTACCTGATATTGAGGGCAATATCAGAACAGGCACATGATTGACAAAGATACTAATAAAATTGGCATTGTTTGAGCTGTTAAGCAGAGCTTAGAAGAATTATAAGCTTAAGATAAAGTGCTAGTCATTGTCATGGCACCTGATCATATCCTCATAGTCCTTTACCTGAATGTATTCTGTATGTCATGTATGTATGTATTAGATTTCTATGTACTGACCAGCGATCAAACTTTTTAGTTACCTGAACACACACATACATTCCAAGCTTTGAACTAATCTTGATTGTCAAAGTGTTAGCCTCCTCTGTTTTGCTCTGTTGTGATGTGAGCTTTGACAGAAAAGAGGATAGCTAAAAAGATCCTTAATTTGTTTTGTGTTGTTCCTTTAGGTACTCCCTTTGGGAACTTGACAACTCCTGCTGCTTCCACAGCCCCATCCATGTTTGGTGGATCTGGTTTTGGTACAACAACCACCAAACCTACTACAGGTAAGAATACAAGTTCTGGAACACTGATAGGGGGAGTCCATAAATTACGTGTGGTGTTTTTTCAATTGTTTGACCCTCCCCTCCCCCCTGGTGAGATGTCGTGAGATTTTATTTGACCCCCTCCCGCACCCTCCAATCTCACGTGAGATTTTTTACAATGGGGTTTCTTGGGTTATGTAAACGCGTTGAATTGTTTTTGTAAAAAGAAAAAAAAAAAGAAAAGAAAAAAGTGAAAGGCATAACTTCAAAAGAAAGTCTTTAATTTTTCTTTTTCTGGATACACTCATGAAGTGTCAAATATAAAGCACCATCCACACGGCGGTTTTTAAGACCTTATTAAATGGACTAAAATAGTAGTTTCTTTTGTTTCAAGCAAGGAAAAAAAATTACGTGATATTTTCCTCGACCCCCCCTCCCTCCAACATGAGATTAGATGAGATTTGACTAGTCCCCCTCCCCCCCTTAAATACCTCACGTAATTTATGGACGCCCCCTTTATTGTTTAGCTTTGTACTTTCTCAATGTGATTATACACTTTTAGGGTTTAGTTCATTTGGAACTACTACAGGCACCTCCTTAGGAGGAACAGGAAGCTTGACATTTGGGAGCACTGCCCCAACTTTCGGCACCACAGCCCCAACTTTTGGCAGCACTGCTCCAACATTCGGAACAGGAGCACCAGCGTTTGGTAGCTCAGCTCCAACATTTGGCACCAACACATTGACTACAAACACATTTGGAGGAACTTCTACATTAAGCACTGGCTCCACATTTGGATCAACTTTTGGTCAGAAGCCTGCTACGAGTGGCTTTGGTGGATTTGGCACTGGACTGAATACAACCAATCCCTTTGGTCAGCAAAATCAGGTAATAATTGAGATGAGGTTTCTTCTATTGCCATAATATTAGAATAATTTGTAGAGTAAGTTGGTTTTTCCTAATTCTACTAACAAAAGCAAATGAACAATACTATAAGCAGACAATAGACATAGGCCAGCTATAGTGGTCTTTTTCCAGGAAAAAGCAATGCATGAACTTCCCCCCACCTCTTAAAATCTTGCAAAGTAGTTAAGTTTTGGTGACCACTATTCTATTGTTAATTAGATGTATTTATATCTAGCTTTCCGCCGCGGCTTCACCCGCGTGGAATTCGATTATATTGCGGTATAAAGCACAACAAATTTACATCGCCATCGCCATCTCCAATCCAGCCATCAAGCAAACTATATTTTTGTTTTCCCTCGGGAATATCGTTTTTTTCCGGGATAAAAAGTACCCGGTTATTTAATCCGGAGTTCTAACTTTACGTCTGCAAAATTTCAAAGCAATCATCACAGGTTCAGTAGTTACGGCGTGAAAGTGGAACAAACAAACAAACTCACTTTCCGATTTATAATACGTATAATATTAGTAAGGATACTTGAAATTTATAGTATCTTTACTTGCATGGTCCATTTTATACATGTAACAAACATCCCTGGTGAAATTCACAGGGGAGTACATACGTAGTTCGAAAATTTAGAGAGTATTTAATTTTATTTAAAAAAAAACTACCTAATACATAGTTTTTTTTTAAATCTTCTATTTGACGAGGCTCAAGTACACTTAGGATAACTATGTCAGTCTCATAGGGAACTTTTCAAAATTCTCAAACACTCCTCTGCTCATTACCAGAGTATCTTAACTTCAAAAGAGCGCCTGACGAATTTGTATAGTCATATCACCTCCTGTGATAAGGGGCTACTTTTACCCCTACATTGAATATTTTTTGTAACTCAAAATGTTAAGCTTTTTATTCTATGGATGCCTGACACTTGGGAATCCAATAGGTTTTAGCAATGTGATCAGCGACAACTATGCTGATGTAGTGGACCTATTTTTTTAGCATTTATTTTTTAAGCTTAGTTAGACATATCCCAGTGAATTATCATAAGGGGAGAGTCTGTTACGATCCATGTTAGTAAGATGGTTTTAAGAATTTTTGAGAATAATGGGGCAACTTTCTCTGCACAGAGTTTCTTATTCACATGACCCAAGGTTGTTGTGAATTTTTATTAAAATCCTTCCATTTACATAAAAAGGTAGCTTTCAACTTAGTAAGCTACTTGGTTTAGAGCTAATTTTTCAATCACCAGATAAAACATATCTGTCCGATAAATGTTGGCTGTCACTTTTCTTCTATATGACGCGAAAAAAGGATAGCAATAAATTTAACTGGCAGATAAATTTATCTGGTGATTGAACAATCGGCCCTTAATTTAACATGTAATCTCACCCATATTAGGAATGGCTCATTTGCCATAAATTATTGTTTGTGCAGTTTTTTTATTTGTCAAAGGTGTTTTATAATCTGTTCAACTGTATAGTCCCTGACAAGCGAGATGGCATGATTTTAGAGAGAGAGAGAGAAAGAGAGAGACAGTAAATTCGCGCAACGCTTTTCATCTGGAAAGAGTGTTGCGCGAACTTAGGGGCAGCGCAGACTCCAGACTTTTTGTGTGATGAATCTGCGGCGCACAAAAAGTCTGCGTGGATTGTATGCAATGTACGCCGGACTTTTTGCGCGTCTTGAGCGTTACTGCATATAATTCCATAGGTTCTTTTTTCACAGACTAAAAAGTCCGTCGCGGATAGTATGTCGTCTGCGCAGGGCCTAACTCTCTCTTTAAGATCGTGCCAAGTTGTTTCCGAATGGATTGTGTTTCATACACAAAAAAGTTTGCTTTTTGTCATTTCTTGACCGTTTTGGATCTATGGTACTATCGAACCAACTGATTCCTGACCCACCGTAGAACGTTGTCACAATAAACGTCATAAACATTTCCTTTGTCAATCAATGCAATGTCACTATGACGTGCACTGTAGAGTCCGACCGAAACTGGTTTTGCGGCCGAAACCGAAACCGAAACCGAATGTTCGGCCGTGGCTTCAGTTTCGGCCGAAACCGAAACCGAAACCGAAACTCACGTGGTCAAGTATAAAATTCCATAAAATACTGAGATTTGGTGCATTTTACCGATTATCCTGCATTAATTAGGACACCAAATTGAAACAATATATTAAAAGAAAAGAAAAAAAAGCCAAGTGCGAGTCGGACTCGCGCACGAAGGGTTCCGCACCATTGAGTAGGTAGGTAAATTAAAGGCGAATTGAGTGTAAATCTACTTACTAGATCTACTTCAAATAAATTTTTGATGGAAGTTTTCATGGTGAAATGCACTTCACATTAAGTAAGACATAAGTGTCTCTCGCGCAAACTATTAAGAAAAAAAAATTAGAAACTTTGGTATAATTTTTGAAGATCTATCTATAGATGCACATATAGGTTTCATGAAGAATATTTTTTCCAGTTTCAGTATATGGGGTCTCTCGAAAATGTACCTATTGTTTTTTATTCCATTTTTGTGCGAAAATCTCAATGCAGTTCACAGAATACATCAACTTAACAAGTTTTAAAAGTGCAGTTCTTACAGTGTCGGAAAAAAGTGGCTGTGACCTACGGACGGACAGATAGACAGACAGACAAGTGCGAATCTCTAAGAGTTTCTTTATTTTACCATTTGGCTACTGAACCCTAACAAAGTAGGTAATGTAACAACTTAAACTCTTCGCCTTTTTCATTTGTTATCTATTTTTTGCATGTACGGTCGACCAAGAAAGTGGTCTACCACTTTTGACAAAATTTTCTGTAAGATCAAATTGTCACTAAGGTTGACATGACCACTTGACGCGACGTCAATATACAATAATGATAAGGGAGCTATTGTCACTGTCAATAACATTATAGCAATGGGAAATCGACCTTGTTGTTTCGTGAAGTTCAAATGAACATCGTTCTTATAGGGGAAGACCAATTTCTTGGCCGACTGTACCTACCTAAGTACGTAATTTGATTTGTTAACAAATTTTGTAAACATTAAAATTTGTAATAAAGTTAATGTCTTAGTTTTTAACTATAATAAATAATTAAAGAACAGAAACGAAACAAAATCTTACAATAACCCAGTTCCATCGAAATATAATCTCTAACTAAAGAATTTTTGTGTCGGGCGATTACACACTAGCTAAGTTATGTTGCTACAGAGCTATAAAAACGGCGCACGGCAATTCCTGAACTGAGATACTAGCGTCCACCAAAGCGTTGCCGCGCGAGTGGAAGTTAGGCGAACGTGCTCGACAACTTCCGAAATTAGTTTCGGTTTCGGCAAAAGTTTCGGCCAATTTTGGCCGAAACCGAAACTGCGGCCGAAACTAGAATTTTGGCCGAAACTCGGCCGAAACCGAAACCGAAACCGAAACTTCGGTCGGACTCTAGTGCACTGTGAATAGGTTCTATGGTGGGTCAGTAATCAATTGGTTCGATGGTACAAAGGCGCAAACTTTTGTTAAAGTGGATTTTAAATGATCAAACAATTATAAGCAAGAATAAACCCATCGTATAGAAAGTTTTTTTAGTTGGTGTATAAAAGAAGATGCTAATCATGGTGTTTTTTAGTTGCCACAACTATGTTATGTCATTTTTAGAATATGTATTTATTTCCTCTTCTAACATAAAACATTTTTGCGAATGCGATTGATTGCGTCATCCTTGTGTGCATGAGCAAAGCAATAAAGTTTACGACTAGTGAAACAACGATTTATAATTGCATTGCGAATGAATACACGACCTTGAGAAAACCTACTAGTCAAATTATATTCTTTGATGACCTTTCAGTTTTAAATGCGGAAATATTTTTACTGCAGCTTATGAAAAAGGAACCAATGGGAATTCTTGATTAAGCATCCACTTTGCTCGCAAATCTCATAATATTGCGCTGTTTTTAAAACTATATTAGCTGAAGACGTTTCTATTGCGAGAAAACTTATTTGTTATTATTATTATCCTCGTTTGGTTGAATCAACCCTAATATGTATTACCAAATAAGTACATCATAATAAGTTGGCTGATGGATAAATTTTTATATTTTATTTGACTAGGATTTCAATTCCTGTATTGTTCCGCTGTTGGTAAAACACAATCAACCTGCAGCGAATGTCATTAAATTTGCCTAATATCTATGTATATCATAATATGAATATCATAAATGTAAAGGTCGCTGTGTCTGTCTGTTACCTTCTCATAGTAGAACTGCTGAACCGATTACGACGTTAAAGTATGAATATAGCTCGAATCCTGAGAAAAGCTCGTAGGCTACTTATAATCCCGAACAAAAAAAAGTTTCGGAAATGTAAGTGTTTATTAGAGCGTAATGTTAGCTCATACTAAAAAGGAGTATTCTTACATTTTTTTTTTTAATTTTAAATAGCGACTATAAGCGAATTCTACGCAGACGGAGTCGCAGACAACAGCTGGTCCTACATTAAAGACAATTGTCAAGTTTGAGTATTTATTTGAACACAACACAAACCATGATTCAGACTGCATAAAATTAAATAAAGTTCAAATGTCCTCTATCAACAACATGACATCACATCATCGATCTTAATTTAATTAGCAATGCGTGTATGTATAATGTATACATTTACAATATAAGTTTGTTTGGGTGAAATCTAGAGACTTAACTTAACTTTGAAGCTGAAATTTTGTGTACTTATGTAAGTTGGATGATGATACAATAATCTGCCAGCCTAGGCCGTGGTCGCCTTCACCTGCCGCCCGCGGCCGACAACGGCCCGCCGCCCGCGGCGTCTGAATAATAGTAGTAAACGGAACGCCGCACGCGGCGGGCGAAAACGACCACTCCCGAGCATACCATTCAGACGCCGCGGGCGGCGGGCCGTTGTCGGCCGCGGGCGGCGGGTGAAGGCGATCACGGCCTTAGCACGGCAAGGCGCGAGTAGAGATGCGCATGAGATAGACTATACCATTTACTGTCTAACTAGAGAAGTCAGAAAATGTCTGGAAGTCTATCCAGAGCGCGTGTTGCCGTGATAGCGTACTGATAGTAGAATTTTGGTAGCGTCGGATGGTCTCCGCAAGAGAGAACTTTTCAATGGTTGTTCTAATTGACTTGAAGTTTGGTACACATTAAGGCTATGATCAAACCGAACGGACTGTAAGACGCCGAATGTGAGCGGGATTAGGTACTGTGAGCCCCAGTGTAAACGTGAAAATGAACGTTATTTTTCCTTCACAGTATGCTGACAATACGCTTATAGCTTACAATGTTACAATACGCCTATGGTGTGAACCTGTCACTGCAATATCACGTTTAACCAGCTGTTTATCCTGAAATTGCTAAACGTGGCACTGAATTTTAGAATTCATGTGCTCTGCCTACCCCTCTTGGGTATACAGGTGTGAGAATATGTATGTATGTATGTATGTATGGTGTGAACAAAACTGTCGGTTCCGTGAAAAATTCTTGACTGGACAGTGTCCGCCGGCCGAGCTGGATCCAATACGGTGACGTTTAGCAACGTAGCCAATCAGCGTCCGCGGAGCGCAGTGACGCTATATTAATCAGCCGCCGAATGTCAGCGTCTACGCATAGCGGAATAACGTATTGTCGGATAAAATGTGAACGAAAAATACAATAAACTGCGTAACGTTCGCTCACTTTCAGTGGCTGACAGTCAGTTTGGTTTGAACATGGTCTAAATGAGCTAAAAATTTATTTATTCTTATTGTAAACTAGCTGTGCCCGCGACTCCTTTCGCGTGGAATAGGGACTAATATTCACCGTTTTTTTTTTCCATATTTTCCTATGTTTCTTGAGTCTTATTGGTCGCAGCGTGATGTTATGTAGCCTAAAACCTTCCTCAATAAATGTTCTATCCAACAAAATATTTTTTCAATTCGAACCAGTTGTTCCTAAGATTTAGCGCGTTCAAACAAACAAACAATAATATTAGTATAGATATTGCCTATTCATTAGACACAATGTCCTCAGTTGCAGCCACAGCCTCAACAGCAGGGGCCTTCTTCGGCGCACGAGGCGCTCGTGGCCGCCGTGTTCAACTGCTCCGTGTTCGGCGACGAGCGGGACCAGGTGCTGGCCAAGTGGAACCTGCTACAAGCCCAGTGGGGCATCGGTGAGAACACTCGTCTACCTACTTCTTGTTATAGTGCATTTACAAAACAAAACAAAAAATGCAGAGTTCAAACTTAGTTAGGTACCCTATAAATTAATTTATCAAAAAACTTTTGACAAATTGTAACTTCATAATAAAATTTTCGTACAATTTTAAGTGTGTAATTACTATTTTTTAAATGGACTTCCACCAATGAATAAAGTTAAATAATGTGTCACTTAGGGGCCGTGCAAAAATAAAAATAAAACCACTTTGAATGAGAAGACTATTTAAACATCTTTTTGCTATTTATTATGACGAATGTAAAATAGTAAACTTGATAAAGCCTAAAAATTTAACTTCCAATTCCAACTAAAAATTATTAATTCACGTCTATTTTAGTAGCCAGATGTGAACTCGTTTTTCGAGATTGTCAAATAGACTTTTTGTCTTTGTCATTTGTATGGGATTACGTGACAGAGAGAGCGCTATATTAACTTGTTTCCGTGAATGAACTATAGGTTTGGGTAGGTAATAGGTTTAGGTTAGGTGTGCTTTAGGCCGGTGTTCCGCAAACTCTTTCTGTTCGAGGTACACCTTAAAAAACCAAAAACACCATGAAAAAATGGAGTTTTTAGGTATGTAATACTAATAAACAACGCAATTTTTTTAAGTAATTGAAAAGATATTTCTACACAGTTCAAAGGTTGCAAATCACGCTTATATGGGGCAATATACCCTTGCAAATTTTATTTCATGTAGTCCAAAACTTTTAGTGTTTAATTAATTAATTATATGTATAGCTTTATTTTTCCCGGGGCACACCAACTGAAAACCACAGTACACACTTTGCGGAACAGTGTTCTAGGCGATAGGCTAGCAACCAGTCCCTGTTATACCTCTTCCATCTGTATTCAAACTTGGAATCATGCTAGAAGTGGCTGCTGGTATAACTCGAAATTGGTCCCATTGGCACGAAACCAGGATCTGATGATGGAATCTTGGAGAAATCGAGGGAACTCTTAAAAATTTATATGGAGATGTACGGCGTTTTCGGTAATTTGTTGATGAAGTCAAGATTTTACATTCAGTAAACAGAATACTTTTAAAATATTGCTAATTTGAAGTCGGTTTTTTTTTGTTTAAAATTATTCATTGTGTTTTCGCCCACCGATGGGCATGCGCCTCCAATCTTTTTCAATCCTTAGAATAGACTTCCAGACTGGTCCTGCTCTTGTTGAAAATTTAACGGATAACTCATCATTAAATCGAGTTTAGCTCGACATGTTTCGTAGCCCTTCATCTAGGAGCCGCGGCGGCTGCTGCAGCCAAGCGTGAACTGCGCGCTTTCGCTCTCTTCGCGCTTCCGCTCTCTTCGCGCTTCCGCTCTCTTCGCGCGACTTTGGTCCTGCTCTGTCCATAAACACATAAAAAAACCGTTCCAGTGTGGCGTCGGGTTTAGAATAACATACATAGCATACATACAATCACGCCTATGTTACCAATTGGGGTAGGGAGAGCACACGAAACGTGACATAGACAAAACCGTGATTATTACTATCTCACGCTCCGTAGCCTCTTCTAGCATAATTTTATATGATAATAGTGAGAGGTTGCTAGCCTGTCGCCTAAAGCATACCTAAACCTATTCCCATAGTCGCTTCTTACGATTTCCACGGAAGTAGCGGAGAAGTGTTATTCTACCCCGGCACCACACAGGCTCGTAGGAGAAAGCTTTATGTATGTTTTAGGTGACAGGCTGGCGACCTGTCGCCTGTCGCTTGTACACTATTCGGCATCGGGCAAGATTTTGAATAGCAACTTGTTTCAGGCCAAGCGTACTACAGTCGGACGGCGCCGCCGCTTGAACTGAACGAACAGAATCCGCTCTGCCGTTTCAAGGCGGTCGGCTATTCGCGCCTGGGCGACCACGAAGACAAAGACGGGCGCGTAGCGATGATGTTCAACAAGCCTGCTCAGGATATTAAGTGAGTACAACCTGCGACATAACAGACATTAGTCGACGCCATTTCGGCAAAACGCGGACGGTAAAAGCTTTATGTCAATGCTCCAATCGGCTCGTTTCTTGTGGACCGAGGGTGGCCGAGCCGATTGACGGCTTGTTTTTTGGCGTTTTGCCGAAATGGCGTATTTCAATTGTCTATTTGTTACCATTTTACTTATAATTTTATATGAAACCAAAAAAAACAAAAAAAAAACACGATTGTTGCATGGAAGCCCTCCGTAATGTTAACACTTTAACTGTCCCAAGGATATTTACTATCCCAACACCAAATGTCCAAAGTCGTCGGTATCAAACAACTGAGTGAGTTGACCTATCTTTCATTGTCCCTCGTTTACGCCACTGTCATGGGTCGCAAAGTCCGTGCATTACATGTAATGCACAAATGTATAGAATCGTCTATTTCTGACGTCACGTAGACGTGGCAGACCTAGTTTGACGGTGCATTACATATAATGCACGGACAATAAAGCGTGTAAGTACTGATATACACTGGTGCATTATATATCATGCACGGACGTACCGAGTTAGGTTTTCAGTGTATTACATATAATGCACGGACATTCAAAGTGTTAATATCCGAACTTTTCGGGGGAGGGGGGG
>BHDV01072064.1:216202-232226 GCA_005406045.1 Adoxophyes honmai | reverse complement strand
CAAGCGAGCATCAAGCTCTGTAAACCTGAGAAACGGAAACAAGCAAGAAATCATCATTTAAGTCGCGAAAGAAGGCCAATGTGCCAGGCACGAGGTCAAAGACGAATTACGGTGACCAAATGCTAACTCGTCTTTGACCTCGTGTCTGGCGCTGGCCCCAAAAGCAACACACATGTTCAAGAAGCAACGTGATTTCTATTAATTACTTTGTGTTACAAATAAGGCGCACCATGCTCATTCAACGTGATTGACTAATTCCCGCGACTAAATTTTGTTCGTAAGTAAGAAGAATTACATGCGAAATAAACATCTATTTGTAACTGTTAATGCATAGGTATGTGATCATTGGCTTTCACGTCTACACATTTTTATGTACATACGTAGACATCACACCACTATTCGCAAACGGAATCCATTTTATCATAATTTTAGGTTTAAACTTAGTTAAAAGGGTATACTGTTAGACGGGAAAGAAGCAATAAATCAGTGAAGTGGTCGCCAAATTAGGCCAGTGCGCCGGCCACGAGGTCAAAGACGAACTACGGTGTCCAAATGCTAATTCGTCTTTGACCTCGTGTCTGGCGCTGGCCTCAAAAGCAACTCGCACATTCAAGAAGCAACGTATTGTCTATTTATCGCTCTTTGCTGTGAATATGGAGTACAATGTTCACACGGTATGACTGCAGCAAGCGAACATCATATTGTGTAAACCTGAGAAACGAAAACAAGCAAGAAATAAACGTACAAGTCGGGAAAGAAGGTCAGTGCGCCAGCCACGGGGTCAAAGACGAACTACGGTGACCAAATGCTAATTCGTCTTTGACCTCGTGTCTGGCGCTGGCCTCAAAAGCAACTCACACATTCAAGAAGCAACGTGATTTCAATCACTCATCACATTGATCACTCTGCTGTGAATTGGGATTACCATACCCATACAGCATGATTACAA
Organism: Adoxophyes honmai; assembly: GCA_005406045.1. NCBI lineage: Eukaryota > Metazoa > Arthropoda > Insecta > Lepidoptera > Tortricidae > Adoxophyes > Adoxophyes honmai. The sequence goes on along the minus strand of BHDV01072064.1, from coordinate 231,277 downwards.
GCAAGCCTCAGGTGTGACCTGAAGAAACGGAGAGAAGCAATAAGTCACTCAACTGGTCGCGATACAAGGCCAATGTGCCGGCCACGGGGTCAAAGACGAGCTACGGTGACCAAATGCTAACTCGTCTTTGACCTCGTGTCTGGCGCTGGCCTCAAAGCTACTCACACATTCAAGAAGCAACGGGATTTCACTCACTCATCACACTGATCACTCTCTGCTGTGAATTAGGAGTACCATACCCACACAGCATGATTACAAGCAAGCCTCAGAAGTGACATGAAGAAACGGAAAGAAGCAATACGTCACTCAACTGGTCGCGATACAAGGCGAATGTGCCGGGCACGAGGTCAAAGACGAACTACGGTGACCAAATGCTAACTCGTCTTTGACCTCGTGTCTGGCGCTGGCCTCAAAGCTACTCACACATTCAAGAAGCAACGGGATTTCACTCACTCAGCACACTGATCACTCTCTGCTGTGAATTGGGAGTACCATACCCACACAGCATGATTACAAGCAAGCCTCAGAAGTGACCTGAAGAAACGGAAAGAAGCAATAAGCCACTCAACTGGTCGCGGTACAAGGTCAATGTGCCGACCACGGGGTCAAAGACGAACTACGGTGACCAAATGCTAATTCGTCTTTGACCTCGTGTCTGGCGCTGGCCCCAAAGCAACTAATATATTGAAGAAGTATTAATGTCTATCATGTCAACTGTGCTCTTACTCATACATATTTCCCCAATAGACCCGTGTAGCGACGGGTTTTTAGAATAATATCTCTCCTTTTCTTTTGAGAACTAATTAAATATGTTTATGTTACCTAATTCATCTATGTTAATATGATGTGGCTACGAGACCTAGAATAGTTAGGGCTTTGACTGTGTAACGTAACGAGGCGTGATGTTCATGTGAATGTATATTGTTTTATAAAATTACCAGTGTTGACGAAGTTTGATGCAGATTGGTTAAAGACATTATTTATAGTTATATAGATTTGAAAAAAAAAAACAAGGTCCGTTAAGTAATTACAAGTATCTTGTTCTTTGCATGCTTGCAGCTTTGCCGGTCTCAAGTTGTGGTGATAATGTTTGTCCTTTAGAAGCCGTTGTTATGTTTATGGAACAAATTGTATTTCTATGTTAAGTTACTATTTTTACAGAATAATCAGTAGGCTTTTCGGATTAAGATCGGTGTTTATTGATACTGTTTTTTCTTATTCTGTAGGTGTAAAAATGTTACTTTGTTACGGAGTCCAGTAAATAACTATTTAGATGAATACTGTTAAGACACCAAACAGGTTTATTTTACCATTTGACATGCGTGTCTCACGTCACGTCGCATTTAATCGAACATGAAACGACGGACACACATGAACAATGACAGAACATTTATCGATACAAAGACTGTAATCATTTCATCAAATCCTTGATAAATGCCATTTACTGCGAAAAGGTTCTATAGTGGGCACACACGGAGCTGCCGAAGTACGTGGCAGCTATCATGCAGGAAGTGAGTGTACGATAGCGGCCGGTGACGACGACTTTACTGCGCGTTTTTATTTTATAGTTTACATGTAAATCGTAGGGACATAGTTTCGCGGCAATAAAAGTTAATACCACTCTTATTATGGCAATTGTTTCAGCCGTATAACGATATTTGGGAAATGTTTGGTGCTTTTTAGTCATTTATAATTTTAAACAAAAAAAAACCGACTTCAAATTAGCAATATTTTGAAAGTATTCTGTTTACTGAATGTAAAATCTTGACTTCATCAACAAATTACCGAAACGCCGTACATCTCCATATAAAATTTGAAGAGTTCCCTCGATTTCTCCAAGATTCCATCATCAGATCCTGGTTTCGTGCCAATGGAACCAATTCCGAGTTATACCCTTTCGATAAAAAAAAAAATTAAAAATCGGTCCACGGGTCTCCGAGATATCGAGTAACATACACAAAAAAAAATTAGGTCGAATTGAGAACCTCCTCCTTTTTTTGAAGTCGGTTAAAAAGCTTAATTAGACAATAATGTGAAACTATCTAGCAACAACATCAATTTTCCAAAAAAACAATTTAATTTAACACACCTGACTGCTACGGAAATATTTAACACATAATCGTGCTAAGACGACGACTATTATAGGAGTAAGTAGGACCTGCGCACCAATGGTTCCGACCCACCTTCAATTTTTCCGTTATTTCAAAAATTGTGTTGTGTTATCTTGTAAATGGGTCAATATCATTCAGCACAATAACATAGTTATATAAGAAATTCAGTCGTTTACAAGGTATGTCATTTCATTTATTGCAAATATTGAAAAAAAAAAAATTGCGCCATAGAAATGAGAAAATTTGGGACGAAATCTGATATTGACCCAAATACTGTTTTAATTTTCCTGTAAAATATTGTTAAATATTTAGGCAACAGGCTTGCAACCTCTCATTATTATATATCAGATTTGCAGATGTGTATACCCGACCACTGGTTAAAATATTTAGTCATTTTCCGCCCACCCTGTTTAAATACTTTAATAAAAAAAAACTTTTGTCAGTGTCTTGCAGTGCAATGTTTTTGGTGATGATGGTTTGTCTGAAGTCTGTTTAGTAAAAATTACTTGTAAAAGTTCTCTAAGAGGCTTATTTTTTGACAGTAAAGTTTTTAATTTCGCTTCGTAATTGTTGCGTGGAATTTTTTACTCCTAAAGTTCTGTCGCTAGATATTTTTTGTTAAATAAAATCTATCTACTTAGACCTATTTAATAACACTGAATACCGCTTTGAAATTTGTTTATGTTGTGTAACTAAACAATTGTCAAGATTAAAGTGTCTGCAACTGAATATTCTAACTGCTGTATTTACGTACCATCGTTGCGTTCGATTTTTCCAAAACCCGCAATTCAATTAAGATTGATGTCGACGCGATAAAAGTCTAGACTGATAAATTTTATCTGAACGCCCTTTAGATTGTGGGACATGTGAAAGTTTTATGATACTTAGCCGTTAAAGCCATGTATTGGATTAGTTTGAACAGCATAAGCTGACGTTCTTTGCTTAGTAGGTAGGTATTGTATAAAACGATAAATAAAAAATCTAGTACACTACCTTCTAAGTATTTCTTGTCCCGTATTTGCCTATTAATATCACGCCTGTATTCCTAAATGAGGTAGGCAGAGCACACGAAACGCTACGTAGACAAATTTACGACTATTTGAGGTTTCGTGGCCGCTTCTAGCATGTTTTTTAGGGTTCCGTACCCAAAGGGTAAAAACGGGACCCTATTACTGAGACTTCGCTGTCTGTCTGTCCGTCTGTCTGTCTGTCTGTCTGTCTGTCACCAGGCTGTATCTCACGAACCGTGAGAGCTAGAGAGTTGAAATTTTCACAGATGATGTATTTCTGTTGCCGCTATAACAACAAATACTAAAATTAAAATAATTATAATAATTAAGGGGGGCTCCCATACAAAAAACGTGTTTTTTTTTGCTATTTTGGATCTATTTAAATAACTGTAACAGGTAAATACTTGAAATGCTCACAGAATATTTAATTAAACATTTACTTTAAAAGGAAATAATTGAAATAAAATAAAATTAGTATTTAATGGGGGCTCCCATACAAAAAAACCTATTTTTTTTTTGCAGTTTTTTTTTTGGGTCTATTTAAATAATTGTAACAGCTAAATACTTGAAATGCTCACTGAATGTTTAATTAAATATCTACTTTAAAAATAAATAATTGAATAAAAATAAAATTAGTATTTAAGGGGGGCTCCCATACAAAAATTCTGATTTTTTGCAGTTTTTGGTACGGAACCCTTCGTGCGCGAGTCCGACTCGCACTTGGCAGGTTTATTTATGTTTTAGTTTGGCAGCTACAATAGTGACAGGTTGCTAGCCTGTCGCCTAAAACATGCATTTAACCTACTTCCTTAATCGCCACTTACGACATCCACGGAAGAAATGGAGAGGTGTTATTTTAAAACGAAGTTTAAGTTGTATTCGGAAACTAACTAGACTTCTGTGGCACATTATGTTTAGTATTAAATTATAGGTAGCTGTTACATTTTAATAACTCCTAAAATAATGCATTATGTAGTCAGCTACAGAGATATAAACAGGGTCGAAGTGCCGATAATATGTGTACACGCTCTTATTGTCTTAACATTAAGGTCGGGCGCACATAGGTATTCGCACTTACACGTGTCGATATCTTTTTGAAGCGAATTTATACACACACAATGACAAGAAGAACTAATGGTATTAAAAGAGATTGAGTGAATAGAACGAGTGAATTTCAAACTGCTGCTGTCATTACAAGACAGTAAGTGACTCTCGTGGAAGCAGTTATATCTATATGCGTACCATCAACCAGGATCTTTTTACAGGCTATTGCTATGGTGTATGTATTTCATATGACAAAGTTAGATCGGTTCCCTGTGACACGACTAGGATATTAACCTACCTTTTCTCAGGCAATGTCGTAGTGATATCGTTATCTTATGATTTTATGAATTGAGTTGAAGTCCGGACACTGAGTCGTTGGTATTTTCCCAAATTTGCAAAGCATATACGCGAAATTAAAAGCAATATTTCATTAGATCCCATGCATAAACATCACGCTTGTATTCCTAAATGGGGTAGGCAGATCAAACAAAACTTTACATTGTCAAAGACGAGAATATTCTTCGCTTTGTAGCCACATCTGGTAAAATTTTATATTTGAAGTTGGATGAAAAAGGTGGTAATAGTGACAGGTTGCTAGTTTGTCGCTTAAAGCATACTTAAACTTAACTCTTGAGTCGCCTCTTACGACATCCACGGAAGCAACAGAGAGGTGTTATTGAAAATCGACTGGTATCTGTAATATTATTGGTTTTGACATGCAATGAGTAAAATTGACGTAGATTGCATTTATTTCGCGAACTGATGATTTCATTTTTTCCAATGAACTCCTATCAATCGTAGTATTTAAAGCAACCGGATGTTCCTAGTGATCAAAAACAATGCTAGATTGCATCAGTTATTTATTCTAGTTTTACTAATGACTTGTCGATGTGTACGTGTAACCGCTATATTGACGGCATGTGGTCGTCGCGTTTTATCTCGTCCGGATATAATCGGTTCCAGTCACTAAAGTTGTTTGACATTGCCTGTCATTTGGGTTCTTCGCCGGTGCCTAAGTCGGATGGACTTTGTTTATGCGTTACAAATAACTTATATTTGTTCGGCATATGTATACTTGTTTACTCTCATTAAAAGGTGTAGGAGCACTTCACTAAGTTGTCATAAGTCGAGTATAACTAATATTATGCAATGTTCAATGTTCTAAAGGGCAGTTTTGTTTGAAGGAGCAACCCTAATCGATTCTGTAAATTATAGGGTGCTTTTTTCACATTAGGTATACCTGTGTATGAATTAAGTTAAATAAATCCTTGGTCACCTTAAAGAGGATTCGAGGGTAGCTGTTATAAAATGAACAAAAAGTAAATGTATTAAAGAAAAAAAAAATTGGGCTGGAAATTATTCGTTTTCAAGATGTTGACGATTTAAGTTTTTTTTCGTGTTGTCTGGTTTAGAACCTCTCCAACACCACCTCTACTAATACAACACCTCTCTATTTCATTTGTGGATGTTGTAAAAGGCGACTAAGGAAATAGGTTGACGTATGATTTAGGCGACAGTCTAGCAGCCTGTCAAAAGTCCTTGTTTTTTTTTATGTACACAGAATATAGATCACAATCGCAATGATAATGAAGTGTATGAAAATCATAAGGGTTAACTTTTTTAACCCCCGACGCAAAAACGACGGTGTGTGTAAATGTGTATGTATCTGTCTGTGGCATCGTAGCTCTCAAACGGATGATCCGATTTTAATGCGTTTTTTTTTGTTCAAAAGTTATATCCGTCGAGAGTGTTCTTAGCTATGTTTGGTGGAAATCGGTCCAGGTCTTCAAGGTCATCAGGTCATTTGTTAGGTGTGATGAGAATGTTACACGTTCAGCAAAGCCATCGCGTTGAGGCTCGTCGGGGGTTTTTTTAATTTTTAATTAATGTTGGTTATTGTTAGATTTTTTTTATTGAAAAAAAAAAACTTGATTCTACAACTTTTTATAAAGTAGCCCTAATGCGCTGATGTTTGGTTGCAGGGACGTCTCAATGAGTTGCTGAGCGCGGTCCGCTTACAGCGCAGTGCGATAGCGGGGGGCTCCCACGAACGCTATCAGTTGGACCCGGGTAAGAACTTTTATCGTATTGTGAGGTTATGCAAAACACCTCAGAAGAAAGAAAACGGAACGCATTTATTAAGGACTGTTTGCTGTTCTTCTGTGTCCACGCGAAACAATCAAGTTCTGACCCATCATAGACCCTATTTTCAGTAAATGTCATAGTGACTTTGCATTGTTTTACAAAGGGAAACTTATTACATACTTAGTTTTTTAAATGTCAATTTTTTTTAATTTTAAAAAATTGAGTAAAAAATAGAAATATGTAGAAACTAAAGAGCTGTCCGTACGCAGCGAAAGTCAAATCCAGTATATTCAAGAACTTCACGCGAAGCCAAGCCGAAAATAACATTTTCTAAGAAAGTATTTAATAACAATGACGACAATAAGATAAGCAGTCAAATTCAGCCATCATATACGTTAAACTTCCCCAGTAATAAGGTGTGCAATTAAAATTTAGTTTAGGCTGTAAAAGTGGGTAGTGACTTAAGTTCCTGTGATTTATAAGTGATAATGATAAATTATCACAGCATGTTCACAACAACATGCGGTGTTTGCCTGGGGGTCCTGACGAATAGTTTATTAGAAACTTATTTTCTTGAAATATTTTATGTGTAATCATTTGTTATACTTTACTACATTTTCTACTAGGTTCTCAGTTCATTCAAGATTTCTTTACATTACCCAATACCGTACTTATGAGAATTATTGGTAGGTTAGATTGGAAACTTTGGCTCAGTCAGTTTATGTAGGCAGTTCAGGAACCCGAAATGATACTTCTCACTACGCTTATAATGTACAGTACGCAAAATGTAATTATTAAATGTACATTTGTTATATGTACAATACGCAACAGGTATCTACAGATACCTACGCCTCGCGATAGTAGTAAAATGTACATGACGCAAAATCGAAAACAATTCGAAAAATACGCAAAATACATACTAAAACTTAACCTATAGCCTAATAAATTAAGGTTAATTAAGGTAAGAACCTCGGAATCCGAGATACCCAGCTGGAAGTTTTGTAAATATTTGCATATTGAGGCCCTAAAAGTTGTCTCAAAACCTACATATTCTAGGGTGTGAGCGACTATTAAATTTCAAGGTCAAAAGTCACAAAAATCTGTTTTTTGCGCTTCTTTTGTAAATATCTCATTTCCTATGGATTTTTGCTATTTGTGTTTCTTATCAATATTGTAGAATACAAAATTCTCTACAAGTTCTGTTTTTTATTTTTTTTATACGGTGAACCGATTTCGAGATAGAGGGCGGAGAGCGCGCGGTCATAACATCACTTTGGGTCGACCGGTCTCCGATCGAAAACGCGCCATTATATACTTAATGAACTATCGATAGATCAATGATTATAAATATTTGATTAGTTAAATCAATGTGGCTTTGGGTTGGCTGCTGACTGTCTTCGTTTTTTGGCGTAAATTAGAAGATGTGTCCCTCTACCCTGGATTTTTGCAATTATAGTTGATTTTTTTCTATGTACCAGACCAGCAGGTTTTCGATTTTTGACGTAAAATGAGGTGACCCACTAAGTTCAATATTTTTTGTAAAGGAGGAATGTCGATTTCGACAGTAGTTTGGTTGGGCTCTAGTGCTTTCTAATCAGGGTCACCAGGTACTCCAGATCTTCAATTATCTCAATTTTTATATTTTTCCCTTTATGTAGTCACTAGCTGGGTGACCGAGCTTTACTCGGATTATTTTTTGCATACATTGAAATACTGGTAATACAAGTTGTAAAACTAATATCACTTCATTTCGCTGATTAAAATCAGTTTTTACAGATCAAATTAATCCACTCCCACTACTCAGTCATCATTATTTGACAGTTAAAAAAAAGCAAAAAATAAAATAAAAATAAACCGGCCAAGTGCGAGTCGGACTCGCGCACGAAGGGTTCCCTACCAAAAACTGCAAAAAATCAGAATTTTTGTATGGGAGCCCCCCTTAGATACTAATTTTATTTTTATTCAATTATTTATTTTTAAAGTAGATATTTAATTAAACATTCTGTGAGCATTTCAAGTATTTAACTGTTACAATTATTTAAATAGACCCAAAACAGCAAAAAAAAAACACGTTTTTTGTATAAGAGCCCCCCTTAATTATTATAATTATTTTAATTTTAGTATTTGTTGTTATAGCAGCAACAGAAATACATCATCTGTGAAAATTTCAACTCTTTAGCTCTTACGGTTCGTGAGATACAGCCTGGTGACAGACAGACGGACGGACAGACAGACGGACAGACAGACAGCGAAGTCTCAGTAATAGGGTCCCGTTTTTACCCTTTGGGTACGGAACCCTAAAAAGCAAAAAAAATTAAGTGTGATGAAAAAAAAGAAAAACTTATGTCACATCCCAGGATCGAACCCAGAATTTTCTGAATGTAAATTCTTGACTTCATCAACAAATTACCGAAAACGCCGTACATGTCCATATAAAATTTGAAGAGTTCCCTCGATTTCTCCAAGATTCCATTATCAGATCCTGGTTTCGTGCCAATGGGACCAATTTCGAGTTGTACCCTTTCGATTAAAAAAAAATTTTTTGAAAATCGGTTCACGGGTCCCCGAGATATCGAGTAAACATACAAATAAAAAAATTAGGTCGAATTGAGAACCTCCTCCTTTTTTCGAAGTCGGTTAAAAATATCTGTTGTAGTTATTCGGCATCGGGACAGTTGAAAAAAAAGCAAAAAATTTAAAGAAAAATTTAAGTCACATCCCAGGATCGAACCCAGAAGCTCCTGCACAGAGAGCGGACGTTTTTACCACTATACCAAAGGATCTGTTGAACTCCTTAGCGAAATATCTGTATACATTCAGTAAGAAATTCATATCCCGGTTTTTATTTTTTTTCTCGAAAAATTGCGTTTTCCCGGGAAAACCACTTATGTAGATAAACTTAAAACTCTAATCCTCGTCTATATAAAAAATTTCATGAAAATCGTTAGAGCCGTTTCCGAGATAGCTGGTATATATTTATAAATATATATACAAGAATTGCTCGTTTAAAGGTATAGGATTAATCCCTAATTCTGTACCAAATTTCAGCTTTGTGAGTTTATGGGAAGTAGGTACTAGTTCTATTTTGATGATCATGAGTGAGTGAGTGAGTGTCGAAAATGCGAAACTTTGCTTTCGTTTAACTTCGGTACTAAATGACCTGCTGATTTGAAATTTTGTATTTTAAGTATGTAATTATAGCTTACTAGATGACAAAAATTTCAGCGTTCTGGTCTTATCCAGAAGTGCTCAAATAGGTGCCTGAAAACGCAGCGAAATGGATCCAGTAAAGGATGGAACGGCAGTGCTTGCTTCGCGCTCGACTTGGTGGGGGCACGGCCGTGCCCCCGACCATCAACTTCTGCAGCATTTTGAAGTTTTACAATATCTGTGTCGTTTTGGCCATCGAAGTACCCAAGGCCTTAAGTGATGCTGTGACCGCGCGCTCTCCGACCTATATCTCGAAAACGGTTCACCGTATAAAAAAAATAAAAAACAGATCTTGTAGAGAATTTTGTATTCTACAATATTGATAAGAAACACAAACAGCAAAAATCCATAGGAAATGAGATATTTACAAAAGAAGCGCAAAAAACAGATTTTTGTGACTTTTGACCTTGAAATTTAATAGTCGCTCACACCTTAGAATATGTAGGTTTTGAGACAACTTTTAGGGCCTCAATATGCAAATATTTACAAAACTTCCAGCTGGGTATCTCGGATTCCGAGGTCATTTCCTAACCTTATTAGACTACTATAGAAATAGTTAAGAACACGAAAGTGTTACCCTGCTTTCAATAAAATGAAGCAGTTTCGCAGACAGAAACAGGCACATGTCAAACTTATAATACCTTCTTTTTGCATTGGGGTTTTTGTAAACCGCTCTGCCTACTGAGAATTATTGTCACTTTTGCTTCTTAAAGGTACATTTTACATTTTGTACGTTTGGCGATTGAGCATTTTGCTTTTCTATCACTTTGCGGATTATGAGATTTGCATTGAACAATTCGCGAAATTGTTTTTTTCTTTTTACACGTTTTCCGTTATGTGCTTTCAGCGTAATTACTACAGCGTAAGTACTCTACATTTGTGATGATGTAGATTTTGCGTACGTAAATTTTGACTGCGCATTTTAGTTGTTGAATAGTATGAGCCGAAGCCAAATCACTCTTGTCCCTCAGCTTTTTTCAATCTTACACATATTGATTGCAACTTACCGCGAATCTTTAAGTCAATCTGTTATTACAGGCGCCCAAGAAGACCTGAAACAGTTCCTGACACTCCAACAACGGGGCATGGCGCACCTCTTGGACACAACACGCAAAGACTTAGAAGCTCTCAACACTATCGCCGAAGGGATGTCCCGCCTGGTGAGGGCCTAGCGCTCGGGCTACATCAGCGCCTGCTTGAAACCTCCGTAAATTACAACCAGAGTGTAACAATGACCCTTGTAGCTAGCGGGGACTACCAGAAAAACCAGTGCCGTGCATTTCTTAAAGGTAAAGACTGCCCATCCAGCTTGGCTATCACGGCAAAGCGCGACTCGCGTGAGACAAACATACTCCTAACCTGTCACTCATTAACTAGAAGAGTCAGAAAATTACAGGTGACTCGATTCGCGCATCGTGTCAGGAGTTGACGATATATGCATACACTTTTAGATGTAAAGCTATTGTGGAGGATGTATGGGACATAGTGTTTGTCACGTTGCTCCCACTCCTAAAGTGCCACATGTACCTTAGTTGAAACGTTATGAGCTGTAGTATGTTCAATTGTTTAAAATTACAAGTCACTCAAAAAGTGTTGTTGTTTTTTTTTATTAGAACTGTAATTTTTTAAGGTCCGTTACATAGGGGCTTTTCGTATTTATGGAATTTGAATCCGATTTCAGTTACAGTAGAGTTCATTAATATATGAGCAAAACTGAGGGTTCAAAAATATCTGTACACCCTTATGATATTGACAATAAGGTGCAAAAGTTTACATATTTGGCATTTGTCTGCTCATATATTTTTGAACTCGACTGTACATCTGGAATGAATGTTGAAAATGGATGTGATGTATGCAACGTACGAGCAGTTGTAGTTACTGTTGGAAGTTGTCAATAAAACTCCTGGTGGAATACAGCCTGAATTCGAAATTGGGTGGTTGACCATACCACTAGGAAAAGTGAATTTAAAAGCGTCCATCCTTTGACTTTAAACTTTAGACCTGGCGTGAGAGTAAGTGAATAAATGTGAAAAAGTCCAACTTTGTGTAACTATTTATTCGGTATTATAAAATAAGTTTTCTTGATTACTAGCGCAATGTGTTTTAAAGTGTTAAGTAATATTGTTACTTGTTTTCAACGCAACGACGAGTGATAGTTATAGGTAGGCTCTTTTGTGCGTGACATGACATTCCTAATAGATGCGAGAATTAGTATCAAGAACTGGTGTATCTACCTATAAACTGTTATATTTTACGAACACATGACGTTTAGATCATTGATAATGGAAATTGTAATTATTAATACATCTTTATAGTTTGCTAGTGCCACTCAATTGGACATATTTATGGGCATGAACCCGCCTTTACCGTTGTATATAGTCTGTATTAACGTTCTGTTTTCAGTAACTTTTTTATGAATAAACTGTATAAATAAATAATCTGTTCATTCGTTAATTAAGTTTTCATAAAAACAAAGCAAAGAGCAATTGCTTGCAAGATAAAGTGGAAACACTTTGTCATGTAAAATATTTGAATAGTGATAAAGATGTGCTGAATACGATGAATATCAGCATCAGAGTGCAAATGTTTGCTTTGACTTGTTTTTGTTCCCACGTGACTTTCCTCAGGGTTTCAATGAGAGGCGGTTATAACAATAGGAAATAATTTATTGAATAATACTTTGAATACTAACTTTTGTTACTTAAATCTAGAGGCATATCTGTGCGCATAGGCAGTTTGTCAGTTATGCTCTCCCTCCTGATGCATTTTAGGTTTAACGGCATGTCTGTGCCTGCTGGTTGCGTCTTCTCTGCGCTGGACATTGTCACGTCCTCTAGCCGTGGCCGGTCCTCGTAGGTGTACGCCTTTTCGCTGACCACTGGCCGCATCACCGAGTAGCTAATGTTGCTGGAGTAGTAGTTTCTGTACGCGTGTTCGTACATCTGCGTATACTCTGCGTAGGACATCTCGTGAATGGGTAACCTCAAGGGATAAATCGGTTCTAGGGGCCTTGTGTATGCTGGCTCTAAGATTGGCGCGTACGGCACTGTGGGAATGTTGTCAGCCATCGGCAGTATTGGGTTGTACGGCGGTATTGTTGGCGAAACGTTTCTGGGCGGGCTGTATTGTACTTGTATTGGTGAGGACGATGGAATGTTGTTGTAAGAGAAGCTGTTCTCTTTGGCAGGCGAACTTGCTTCTGGGCTGTTTGATTCCTGTGCGTCTCCGGCCTTTGGCGTGAAGTGTTTGTAGGTTTTCACGTGTTTCCTGAGGCTGGACGGGTCCGTGTACCTCTTGTTGCATCCGGGAACTTTGCAGCAGTACGGCTTGTCTACGGTGTGCGTTCTCGTATGTTTGAAGCGGTCGCTCGAGTTTGAATACGCTTTGCCGCAACCCTGTCGAAAAAAATATTATAAGTTTTCGAAATCCAATCTCAAAGTAGTTATCTAAATTGAAATGTTTTCGTTATTGTTGACTAATAACTCAATCAATATTTACTTCGTAAGGGCAGACGTAAGGTTTTTCTCCGGAATGTGACCGCAAGTGAATCTTAAGGTTTTCTGCTCTTGAAAAACTTTTGTTGCACTGGTTGCATGTGTGCGGACGCTCGTTCGTGTGCGTTCGTATGTGCACTAGCATCTTGTACCTGTTGACAAACAAAGTTTATCAGTTAAAACTCGTATACAAATAATGCAGATAGTGAAAGCATCGGAATATCGGCAATAATCGCATGGCAGCTGAACACCTATTCATTGAAATTTGCGTGCGTACAAAGTCACTACTTAATGAAAGGAAAAAAAACTAGTTGCAATTATTTTTAAAATTTGATGAGGGATTGCCATTCAGAAATTAAGTTTTAAACTAACCGTGCGTTGAATCCTCTTTGAGGCCTCGTGCAGTCCCTCCATCCGCAGTAGAAGAGTCCATCTCTGTGGGCTAGCGCGTGCGCCCTCGCGACGTGCGCCGAGAGCCGCACGACGCTGCTGAAGCGCGCGTAGCAGCCGCGCCAGCCGCACGCGACCTCCTCGCGGGACTCGCGCTCGGGCGAGGAACCACCCGACGATTCCTCCTCTTCCAACTGAAAGAACAGTGAACGGTCAGAACCATACTTATGATCGCAAACTACCTCCTTTTTTTCGACTTCATCGGTGTACTGATAGTTGTAAGAAATCACAAAAATGTGGAAGAATGTGGTAAAGAAAGGTACCTGTGGTGTAGGCAATATTATTGGCCTCGCTACATAGGGTGCGAAACGCTCCGCAGGCATCCACCGCTGCACCCTGCACCCCTCCCCCGGCATCTCCGGTCTCCATTGCGGGAAAACTAACATTTTGTATAACAATCCGGCTACCAATCAAGCTTATCAATAGACGTGGTCACTGTTCGACATCCACCGACACAATGATTGCTAGCGCGCGCATCGCTTACTTATAAAAGGCTCGGAGTGACAACGTGCTGATAAGCGGACGAAACCCCCGCGAATATGCTTCGCGTTCCCCTTGGGGAAACTGGTTAAAACTATACCTTACCGTGTGGGGTGCAGGCGAGTACGGAGGCGGATTGTTTGTCCCGTTTCAGAGTGCCGGATTGGCGCTGTAATAGAAATGAGATTTGCTTGGCTGGGAGAGGAGACGGTTTAGCGAGCGTCGCGCAGTAATGTGGTTCCTCGTTATCACCAGCCGCCTGCCGCGGCCGCCATCCAGTTATTACCGGTATGATAGGCCGCAGTTCAATAGGTGACTGATACGACGGTCAGTGTATAGCGATCTCAAGCTGGTTCTCGGTACAAGCAAGTGCGCGATTGCGCTACATTGGCATGAACATCACGACGTTGCTTTGAAACTACTACTAAAACTCTGCGGTGGAAAACTTCAATACGCGTGTATGCTGGAGCATATTAGAGCAAGTAGGGCTTCCGGATCGAAATAAAATAAGCAAAAAGAGACACTGAGTTACTGAGTAGATACTTTAATTTTGGCAATCCGGGGTCGCCGTAAGGCAGGGCCGTGGGTTTAGCTCCTGGAGCACATATGGCAATTACGAGTATGACTGACTTATGTCTGTAAACGCCACGTTCGCGAATTATTGGCAGATACAACAATCACAGTTCTTCAAATCAAAACAATTATCAGAACAATGCAGCAATAAGCAGTCTAAGCGAATTTTGCATGGCGCTTTGTTTTAACGGCTTTCTTTTAAAATTTGTCCAAAGTTGTAATGTCCTCTGCTTACGCTGCAACCACATCAGTGTGGGAGGAATTGGTTTTTAAAATTGAGTCATTATTACAACTTGACTTTATATGGGTGAACAAATAAAGGGTTCTCTATTGAATTCCCGAAAATTTTTTGTTGCTGAATTTCACTTCCCAACCAACGTTTGGCCGAATTTCATTTTGCCGAATCATCATCATCATATAGCAAATTATTAGTTTCATTTCCCAACCTCACGATTTCCAACAATTTTGTTTTCTTTTTATATTGGACACTTATTGAAATGTATTTTTTCATTGAGCCAAATGTTTCACTCGGAATAATAATCTATATATATAAAAGGAGAAACTGACTGACTGACTGACTGACTGACTGACTGACTGACTGACTGACTGACATATCAA
>BHDV01072064.1:176864-206032 GCA_005406045.1 Adoxophyes honmai | reverse complement strand
AAAAAAAAAAAAAAAAAAAAAAAAAAAAAATTAGGTCGAATTGAGAACCTCCTCCTTTTTGAAGTCGGTTAATTAAGTAATTTACATAATATGTAAATTTACATAAAATCTATATATTATATAGGTACCTACAACAAAACAAACTACAAGATACTAAAAACCGATACTGAATCAAGCTTGAATATTTTTTATTAAGTAGATACGTTTTCGGTTGCAACTTGCTGATTTGTCAAGTCAGACTTTTAAAAAGTTTATATTTTTTCGTCAGAGGTTTAAAATCAGCACAAAGCAACTACCCTGCCCAAATGCAGATTAGATGTCAAGACGAAACTAGAATCGAATACATTCAACATAAATATGAATTGGTAAGATCACATGAAATAGGTACGGCTCAACACCCTGCCTATTGGTGCCATGCGTGCAAAACCTATTCTCCGAAGACCGAAATGTCCAAAAGCGTTTAAATGACTTTATTGATCGGTCCCAGTATTAAATCTATCGAAGGTTTGACTTAGAGATAGCAAATTCAATGACCCTTCAAATCAGTTGACTGAAGAAAAGAAAAAAAGCGACACTTTGGTGGAGCTCTCTCAAAAACTAGGTGGACGAGTCTGTTTTCGCTCGTGAAAAAGATAATGTTTCAGGCAACTAAACTGGACAGTTGAATTAGTGAGAATAGGGGGTAATAAATTAAATATAGGGATAGAGCGCAACAAAAGAACGTAGGCACTCACCATACCCGTAGAACTTACCTTACTCGCAGCGCAGGTGATGACTAATTATATTATTATGATTATAAAGCTATCACAGGACTTACCATGTCGTTATAAAACTGTAACTGCAATGGTAGGAAATGGCCTCCACCAACGACAGTTGTGAGTATTGTGATGTATAATTTCCCGCCAAAAGCCGAACGCTATCGACCACACGCGAACTACGCCAAAATAAAAAACTCTAAAATAGCCGTCGTTCTGCCGCGATGAAGTTAAAATAGTCGTGCTGCGTTGCGACGGCCCGTCTAAACAGTACTTACATTAGATGCGTACATGACTTTTAACCGCATAAAACCCAAGTAAAAAAGCCTTGTTGAACTTATTAGTTATTTACATACATACATATTCTCACGCCTGTATTCCCAAGAGGGGTAGGCAGAGCACATGAATTCAAAAATCCAGTGCCACGTTTAGTAATTTCAGGGTAACCAGATGGTTAAACGTGATATTGCAGTGACAGGTTGCTAGCCCATCGCCCACAATACACTAACCCTTTTCCAGAGTCGACTCTTACGACACTCACGGGAAGAAATGGGGAGGTGCTATTCTAACCCGGCACCACACGGGTATTAGTTATTTACACTTAATTATTTAAACTTTGGGGCGGGAGCTGCCGTAACTTAACCTAAACAACTTAATACGTAGAGTTTGGACCCCGTCATTAGACTTTGATCAAACCTACCTCAAAACCACAAGGAAACAAGCTTGTAGTACATAAAATTAATGGTATCGAAATCCTTTCATTAAATAAAAATAAAAAGACTTCAGTAGATTACGTCGTATTTAAGATAAAAAAGTAGTTTTTTTAAATCCACAATTGGACAAGAGATGGCGTCTCTGGATGACTGTCTTTCCGACATTACGATGAGTAGTAAAGTTCCTCAAACATTTAAGTTAATTGTTATACCCTAAAATTATTTAATTTAAGGTGAATGAAAATAGCTCTCTAATTGCAAAGAATTATTAATCAGCGTTCAATGCTTTTATAACTAAGCAAAAGTGTACAAAGTTTGTCTGATTTCATATAATTACGGTACATAATTTGTACCGGATTTTTAACTAAGTATAGACCTCGATATCGAACTTGGCCAGATTTGGCGAAACTTGGGAAAAAATTTGCTAACTTTAAACTGGTAACTATCATTAAAGCTACTTTTTTCATGGTAAACGGTCGCTCGAAGTAAATTATTTATTATAGAAAAATTTGCTACATTTTTACATAAAATTTGATTCCCTTCTCCGAACTTTTTAGATGGGGGATGGATGGAGCAGGTCGTTAGTTTAATATTTTTTGACTTGATTTGGTAAATACGTGCCTACATGTTACCATTTATTGCTATCGAGCAAAAATAGGCGAAAATGGCGTTTTTTCTACGAGAGCACCCCCCCAAGATATATGTTATTTTCATTTTATCATTTACTAGCTTTTGCCCGCGGCTACGCTCGCGTTAAATTCGGGGTAACACAGAAGAGATCTTGTTAGCCACAGCCCGCATGCCAATTTATAGCTTTTTACGTTGAAAATTGCGAAATCCTACTATTTTTCCTATCGTCATATTTTGGAAAATTCAAAAAAAATCTTTATAAATTGTAGCCTATGTGCTATTCTGATGTATAATCTACATTACTCTAAAGTTTCATTAAAATCCATTCAGTAGTTTTTGCGTTAAAGAGTAACAAACATCCAAACATCCAAACATACTCACAAACTTTCACATTTATAATATTAGTAGAATTATTAAAGTAAAAATACACGCACAGCAGCAGGTGGCGGGTTAGCAACTTACCACTAATTAGGTACATCGGTTTTATCTAACTTGGAGCCCTCGAAGAACGTATACAGAATGTCCCAAAGTTATGGGCCATGAAGAGGAAGTACCTTAAATATCGTAGATAGTGTATTTTGCTAAAAGAAGACTTTATCTTATTTTTAAAAGTTAGTAATTCTGTATTCATAGATTTTCTAAAAATTACTTGCTTCGTCTGACATTTTTTTGACATTTAAGTCGGTTCGATTCCCAGACGAAGCAAGTAATTTTTAGAAAATCTATGAATACCGTCTGTCTGTCTGTTTTTGCTGTTTTTGGTACGGAACCCTTCGTGCGCGAGTTCGACTCACACTTGGCCGGTTTTCCTTTTTTATGAGTAGTTAGGTACTACTGCCTGCCCAAAGTTTGAAAGATGCTGACGGAGTGATACTGTGTCAATTTCGTTGCGTTTTTCGCAACAGTCTCCTTTTACAGTGACCTGAAGAGTGTTATGTAATCTTTTAGCAATTTTTATGCATCTTATTACAAATGAAATTAAGGTGTTCCTGTTTTACCAAACTTTAGAACAGATTTTCTGCCTATTTTCTAACGCTGCTCTTTTCAAATGCATTGACGGTTTTCAGAAAAGTAGGAAATTGAGGTAAAAAATGTGTCAATAGACGGTACACAATAGGGTCTTTGGCAACACTAAAAATAAACTATAATTTGTGGCCACCCTAACAGATTATAGAATAATTAAATATATTTCAGTTTCTTATGATCAAAATTTTATGCATTTTTAGAGGATTTTGTACGATTAATGTCTAATTTTCTTTAATAATGTATCTCTGACCGAAACGCTGTGTGAATTCTGTGATTGATTGATGATGTCACGGGCAGGTAAACAAAGTTGACAAAGCTTATTGTTTAGTGTTTCATTGACGGATTTTCATCTTTGTTTACCTGCCTGTGACGTCACCGACGTCATGTCATTGACTCAATTTTCTAAACAGCGTTTTTCGCGCGAGTTTGAGATTTTGAACTTTAATATTTATTTTCTATATTAATACAGACAAGAATCCGGAAATACTAATATATCGTCTTTATTACATAATGAAGAATTGATTAAAAATATATTTCAAAAATGGCCAAAAACCCTATTCTTGAATCATCTCGTTGTATGCTTCTATGAAAATTATAAATTCTGTTTAAATGCACCTATTGGGTTTGTTGAAATAAAACACATTATATTTATTTATTTGCCTCATACAACAGAATATTTATTTATAGCCAACATTTCATAATTGTTTACATTTGCATAAAAATCAACAACTGCTTTCTGGCCTTTAATAAACAAGGTAGTGAACTATAATGATTGCAAGTCAGTTTATTACTTTTACGATGGTAAAGAACGCAACGTATTCTATAGAGAAACAAGTAGACAAGTCGTAATTTTGGTAATGTAGTACTAATCTATTTTCTGTATGTTTAGTTTCGTATACTGTCAGAAGGATAAAAGTATCCTCATACGTAAGTTAAGTTCATAAAGATGAAGTTTTAAAATAGAAAAAAACATGGTTAAAATACTATACAGTAGGTATATAAAAATTAAAATTGCATTAAACTAATATTGCAGGTAAGTACATCAGTTTCGGATCTTTTACTTTGTTAGCAGGTACATTAGCAATTTAAGCAACATTTATTGACTAAGCTCATTTCATTACGGTAAAAAAAAAACAAAATTAAGTACGTTTGGTTACTGAAACTAGGCCGACAATGATTTTAAATAATGTAATAAATTCTATGCTCGAACACGAATCGTATACCGTAGGACCCAATTGTGCGAATATTGAGCTAACTGTGCAACTGCACGATTTACTTAATAAAACAATAAGTAGTCGTGAAAAATTACAGCAACGGCTTAAAATATGTACGATACAAATTTACTTTACGACAATTTAAACCTATTCACTTTTATAGAGCTGAAGCGCAAGCTAACATTACATATAACTTATATAGTATACTAATACGAAGAAAATAAAGCGAATCGCTAATTGCTATTTTACTAATACAATTACAGAGTGACCCTCAAAAGTCAATAGTTACAAAATTGTATAAAATTCTACAGTAATACTAAAAGCACAAAAACCCTAAAACACAAACTCATATATAAAAACATCACATTTACACGAAGTAAAATGCAAAGTGGTTCGGGAATGATAAAATAAGTCGTTTCGTTTTGTTTGCATAATTTATCTTAATTATCTTTTTCAGCAAAAGTGGCTGAATTTTAGGCAAGAATATGCTTGTCTTTTTATATTATCGAGCAAAAATTTAATAGTGGAACACAATGAACACAAAGCTGATTGCTTTAGTCAGAGAAGACTGCCTAGAAGCATTCTTGACTAACAAAGTCAAGAATGGTTCTGCGCAGACTTCGACTAGACAAATTAGATAAGTTGATTTAAACTAGTTAAACAATAACCAGGTGACCAAATGTCGGACCTTAGAATTAAGAAAATTACGAAACGAATGCTTCAATAAAAATACAATTCCTTAAATTTCTAAGCCAAATTTCAAAATAAAGTATTGCAGTAAAGCTTGTGTCTACTAGGAGCGATGCGGACGATAACGAACGTTAGCTTTCTTTATTTCTTGATACAAAAATTAGTCAATTCCGTATGAAATATGTGAATTCAACAATTAACTGCATTGACGTCAAAAAAGAGGTAGGTATTTAAGTATTTTTATTACTGAATAGTTAGGCGCCGTTATAATATAACTCAATGCGTGTCTAATTATAAGTAGATACGCTAAATTATACTAGTTAGTGCGAAATTGTACACAGGGCGAAATCAAAATCGTGATACAAGTATTTCTTACTCAGTTAATGCTTGACAATGAAATGCACTTACTTGTTTTAATTAGTCTATTTAAATTTGAGATGTCCATACTTTGAGGTCACGATTTCCTTCCACCTTTTTATGAATTCTCAAAATTTCCTACAGGCTAATTTTTATAATTGAACTAAAGCGTTAACTGAGTAAAAACGTTAATTTTGTTCACAAATTTGATTTCATCCTGTATATTATCTGCGCACAAAAAATCGATAATCTAATTGGTATTCACGCAACTTGGTTCGCGTCCGAAATACTTAGGCAAACAGCAAAAAATGTTTGATCGCTTATGAGCATTACCAAAAAAAGTTGAAAAGTTGAAATGTTTACTCTTGTTACTGTCCTTGATTTTCGTAATTTTTTTTTAAATTCCAATTGCGTGACTTTCTTGTATAGTGTTTCAACAAAAGTCGCGTAAAGAAATTTTTAACGGAACAACTTTTAGAACGATATTAGGTATTCGTGATTCTGAGTAATAAAATAAACATCTTTTTTAAGGCAAAAAGGTATTTAGCGTGACAACTTTTTGGAAAGGCCCTGTTAAGTACCTCGTAGGGCCCCCTACTTAGCGTATTTCGAGGGTCGTCGTCTCGTGAACGCCCGCGCAGTGCCGACGCATCGTTTAACGGCATTCGACGCTGACGTTCGAAAGACACCACTAGCGTTGCGTTACGACGCCACAACGTTCGTGGCGTCTTTCAAACGTCAGCGCCGCGCCGACGCTGTGCAGGCGTTAACGAGACGACGACGCTCGAAAGACGCTAAGTAGTCAAAGGCCCCTTAAAAAAATAGCGCGAACCAGAAATCATTGCGTGTTCGCTAACAATTGGTACGACGCCTAAAGAGTCGTCATTGATTTGTAATTAAGTACAACAAGATATGAATGGACCCATCGGGACCATTCTTCATTTTTCTAATAATATAAATCAACTAGAGAGATAGACTAAATACTCCCATCAGGCTAAATACTCGTAAAAACGTTTACGTATTTACGCAATATAGTCATATAAGTCTAGCAGAACACATTTCGGTAGTAATAAAAGACATTACTGCTGTCCGCGAATTATGCCTAATTAATATTAATTAAGTAAATATTTAATACAAATGCTATTTTTCTAATTGTTTTAGCAAAATTTTCTAGGGCCACATAAATTCTTTACTCCAGGCGGATACCGTTGGTATTTGTAAACCATTTCAGAGAGAAAGAGAGAGAGAGTGCTACGAAGCACTACGCACCTCTGAGACAACGACGTGCCTTCACATCTAGGCCTTTTTGAATCTTAACTTATAATAATAAACATTTTAAAACGTTAAATTATTCTCTGATTTCATATTAAGAATAATAAATGACAAGTTGCTGCCATAGTTCAATAAAAGTACAATACACACAGCAGGCGTAAGTATAATAATTTTATCAAAAGAATAATATTATTGACCGACTCACAAAAGAGAGCGCATTGCGTGGCGTTTTTCACGCCGGCCAGCCAGTGTGATTCATGATTCGCGTTTTTGACGCAGTTTTACACGGTGTCATTAATAATTATGTTTTGAGCTCCTGTGTGATTGTCTCATCGTTCATTACTCATTTCAAGATCACCCTTTAAATTTAACAAGTAATTTAGTAAGTGTAAGTAAGTACACCTGCCAACGACAAGCACCAAACTATGGTGTGTTCTCTTCAGCCGTCTTAGCACGACAGGGCGCGAGTAGAGATTCGCGCGAGATAGACTATACCTGTCACTGTCTTACTAGAGACGTCAGAAAATGACAAGTAGACTATCCCGCGCACGAGGCGACTAGAGCGTGTTGCCGTGCTAAGCCTTTAGATAACAGAAACGCAGTAGCTTCAGTCAGATATCATTTGCAACTTACAGAAAGAGTAAGTTATCTGTTAAATCTTAGATAACTACGATCACAGTTAAATATACTCTGTGTACAAACTATAGGCCCGCGCCCACTAAGCGTCTTTCGAACGCCGTCGTCTCGTGAAAGCCTGCGCAGCGCCGACGCAACGTTTATCGGCATTCGACGCTGACGTTCGAAAGACGCCACTAACGTTGCGGCGTCGTAATTCAAACATTGCGTCGGCGCTGCGCGGGCGTTCACGAGACGACGACGCTCGAAAAACGCTACGGCCCGCCGCCCGCGGCGTCAGAATGGTATGTTCGTGAATGCTTGGGAGTGGTCGTTTTCGCGTGCGGCGTTCCGTTTACTACTATTATTCAGACGCCGCGGGCGGCGGGTGAAGGCGACCACGGCCTAAGTGGGCGGGTCCCTGTCTCGTATATTTGTACTGATTATTACATTTTTCCAGAGTTGCGTGCATGCTGGACTCCGACTGAGCTACTTTATGTCTGTAACCTAAGAGCGCTTTTATATTTCCCATTTCCCAAAACCCGTAACCAATGGACACTAAGATTTGTCACTTCAATGCGAAATATATGGTTCTAGAAAAATATATGCGGAATTTTTTGGGGTAGATATGCAATTACAACCTACCTACGCATCAATTAAAACAAACTGTTTAAATATTGCATCGTAATATTTTTGCTTCATACAAAATAATATTTATCGTTGCCGTCCAAGAATAATCATCGTGCATTAGGTACTACAGAAGTAATTTAGTAAGTAAGATTTCAATTAATTAACAACGATGTACAGATAATCTATTCTCAAAATATCCGCATTCGATTTTCTAGCACCCTGTGTGAAAGGATCCCAAGGCTACTTTTCAACAGAAATCGTGGCGTAACTGATTGCCTCTACGCAAGATGTGATATACATAAAACTATCTCCGAAGAGGTCAATTCTGGCAGCTGTTGCCACTGCTCTAGCTACTACTTGTAGCTAAGTGTGTACGAATCCACTTAATAAGTAACTCAGTGGGGATGTATCGTTAAAGTCTTCACCGTATAGATTTTTGGAAAAGCAGCCTCAAGGTAATCTGAGGCTGAGCTTGCGATTATTCAAGGGGCCGTGTGTCGTCGCTCCAGCGGCTCGAAGTAGTGCTTGTGGCCGGTGCGCGCTAGTCACGCGTACGTCTCTCTGAAGCGTTTCTGGATGTGATGGGCTGCGTTTAGGAGGCGGTGGTGGAGCGTGAGGTGCGTGTGGGGGGTGAAAGTGGGGGGTGCGGGGGCGGCCACGGCGCTGAGAGGCAACTTCGGCAGCACTGCGTCGGTGTCGGGGTGGCAGAAGAAAGCGACGCAGTGGCGGCCGCGCGCGCGGGCGTACGTCCCCGAGGGTACCACCACGCGGTGCATCTGAAATCGGAATAGGTTATGGTTAGCGTTTTTTTTAAGCTGAGCCCTTACGTTGTGGCAAAATCGTGTACGAAATCTACCCAGTTTGGTTCAGTGAAATATCAGCTCTGTTGGAGAGTTAACTCGTTGTCTACCGGATTGAAAAGGTTAACCTGCATCCAAAAGTCGGATTGATAGCTTATAGGATATTCCTTGTTCCTCTATCCTAACCCACATTGGAGTGTCTAAATCTTAATTATTTTTGTTTGCATACTCTTTCAATCCACCAACGGTTAGATAATCGATAGATTTTATTGTGGAGAGTAGTTGAGTACTCTCTCTAATTATTATTTTCCCTGATTGACGACTAAAACAGTAAGATCGTACAACCACTTATTAAAACAGGCAAAAGATAAAACGCCGCTTCCGCCTTGAGTCACTTGTTTAACGAATGCTTCATTGTGTTTATTATTCAAGGAATTCTTCACATATGACTTTGTATTGCATCCATACATTGGTAGGTATAAAGTATGTTTATGCGTTTCTTCAGTCTAACATCTTTATGTAGTTAGAGGCATATTCTTAAGCTCAGGAAAATAATATCTACTTACAGATAAACCAAAAAGGGTAAAAACAGGACCATAAACTAAGTTCAATGCACCTCCTTGAAATAAAACAAGATATTTACGAGTAAACTTGTCAACAGTATCTGTCTAATTTCAAGGATTGGTAATGTAATGTAACTATTAATGTATTGCAATAAAGGTCCGACCACACCGCAGCTTAAAATCCGGTGTCGCTTCGGATTCGCAGTGTCGCGTCGTTTTCGCACCGTTTTCGCCGCATGCTCCCCACACCGCAGCTTAAAAAACGGTGACGGTACGGAATCGCAATGACGTGCGTCACGATAATCTTTTTGTCGCAAACCTTCCAAACCGGTGCTTAAAATTCGCTGCGTCAAAATCATTATTCAAATACCTATATGACATAAGTAAAGATCAACTGCACCCATCACAGCAGCAAAACAAATGAACGTGACTCAGTTGTCTCGTTCCTTTTTTAAATTTTAGACATCGAATCTGATAATCTCTATGTGAAAAACGAAGTGTTACCGACAATAACCGAGAAACCCCGATTCGCAAATCTTTGCGTAAAAATCGCTGCATCTACAAGACAGCTGCGTCTTTTTGGTGGTTTCTGGTGTGGTGTCTGCCATAAGATCTCCGTGTAATAATTTTTTTGCGATTTTTACGCAGATCAATTTACGGTGCGACAGCGTATTTTAAGCTGCGGTGTGGGAGCATGCGGCGAAACCGGTGCGAAAACGACGCGACACTGCGATTCCGCAGCGAGACCGGATTTTAAGCTGCGGTGTGGTCGGACCTTGAGGTGTGAAAAAAGTGTGAAATAGTGTGTTAGTGTTACTGACTGCACGTCAAATACTTAATTGTGCGCCATCTATTGGGTATTTCACTTCAAATTACTATGCATCTCAGTCTTAGGCAATATTGGTCTTGATAAACATTTATTTCTGTTCTTTAGTTTCTCGATTAAGGTTTACACTTTATTTTGTCAAGATATTTGATTACTTCCACTATATTTCAATTAACATTGACCGACTGAACCTTTTCAAGGCTTATGGTTGCTATATCCGCTTCTGTGTATTTTAAATTCGACCTTCACGTGTTCGCGTGAGGTTTAAAATTTTATCTCTCGAAGCTTGGCATTGAAAAGGTTAATAACCAAGCCAATAATAGCACAACTGCATTCCCCTTCTAAGTACCAATTCTTACCAAACATTAAAAACCAGTCAATAAAAATTGTGACAATTTGATTTGCATTCATTTAGGTATCTCAATTTTGTAAATTGCATAGTAGTATAGCGCCATCTTTTGTTTGATAGCCAAACTAATTATTGAAAAGTTTAATCTCACCATGAATATTTCGCTAAATGTGTTTACTTTGACAAGTCATGTTATGGCCCTCAATACAACCACGTCGTAGTAAAACTTTCCTACACTTTAGAAACAAAGATCTTATTAAGCACAGTAGTTAGGTACAGGCTGTTTGAGAAATTATTCTACCCTGACTTAAATAGATTTGGCTTCGTTTTCTCGTTCTAACAATTTAGAAACTGAAATACTACTCCGGGGCGGTCTTTCTGTATTAAGTAGGTAGCCGTAGGCGTAGGCTATTCTTAAATATTTTATTTCTCCACTGTTTTAGCGCGTTAAGTTTTACTCCAAACACATAAAGTCTCACTCTAACCAGGCGTGTGCAAAAGAGATGGTAAACAGTAAACACTGTTGAAGTACTTTACTGTTATTTATACTTATTCTACTAACCAGGGCGGGCAGTTTGTTGGTGGTCCAAGAGGCTAGCAGTTCTCCGGTCTGAACCAAGATGGCGCCTGGAAGATGGCCGACGGACTGCCACTTTTCGCTACCGCTCAGCTTAACCTGAAACAAAAACAAACGAAAAATCGATTAAGGGTGCATTTTACGAAACGAGAATAAAATTTTGTTTTTAAATAGTAGCTCCTTAATTCTTATGAAAAAAGCGGGTAGGTAAGTGTGATTTATTCCAAGACTGCCTAAATTTAATTATCGTGTAGTCAAATCGACCCTAAGTAAACTTTAAACGAAGCTCGATAAGACATTTCCTCATACGAGTTTTCCTGGCCATATTTTTTTATGACTCCACTTTCACTGTTATCCAATTTATAATCTGACCGAAGAAAATGTATCATTGGCATGGCATGTAAGATATTTTACGAAGGAACATAATTATGTAAGTATAATGCTGTAACAACCAACAAATGACAAAAGTGCAGTGATTTTATTTATAGCACTTATCTAAGGTATCGTGGAAATATCCGAAAGTAACGCTTATAACGAGACCTTGTAAAATTACTCCGTCTATCACTAAAAATACCAATGGAGATAGACAGCAGGTACTTAAACAAACGAAACCTTCACTGTTTTAGGGTGCCGTTTATTGCTGCTAAATGCTCAATTTAACCCCAGTGAGATAAGAACTAAAGGTTGGTAGTTCAGAAAATGATTCCACAAAAAAGTGATTTCTCCAAGAAGCGACGCATATGGGTAAAAAACAATCGCGGACGATTAACGTATTGCATGTTGTTGAATACCCTGGCATGAGGTTAGTCCGAAAAACTTTAGTTTAGCTCACCAAAGTCTCTTGTGTTTAGTTAGGTGTTAGTTCGTGTTTTTAAATTAAAAAATACCAAAATTGCGAAACCCTTCACTGTCCGCACATCAACATGTATCTAGAATGGCTAGCGGTCTCTTTTGACATTTAATTTCCATTGACTGCATGCAGTTACTTATCTATATTTAGCTCAGCACAAAACCCATTCACCGGTTCTAAGCATTTTTTGTTCGCGACGTTCGTCATTGTCAGATAAGTAAGTGTCGATAAAAACACCAGTTTCACAAGTTTAAAATACCTCGAGGCCGCCTTCGGAGTCTTGCGCAAGGAGCGTGAAAGTGCCATAGTCGGCGTGCGCGCCGCAGCGGGTGTAGTGGACGACGTCGTCTTGGCAGCAGGGCCCTTCGTCTTCCGGTGGCACCGGGGGGTAGTAGAGCAGCCGCATGGTCGAAGGGTTGCGGCCCTCGCTGGTCAGCATGCCCGAGTGACAATCCAGCAGCGTCGACGGCGGCAGACCTGTCATCCACACGTTAGTCGACTTGCCTCACAGGTTTTAAAAGTTCAAGACAGCTTAAAAACGAGTAGGTACCTCTACAATCGAATTAATCGCATGGCAGGTCAATATCTCGCATCGTCAAGTAAATATTAAAATAAACAAAATTTTCATTCAGTAAGTTCATAATTTACTTATTACTGCTACAGTTGCATCGTCATGCAATCCACATACCTACTTATAAAGTTCAAGCTGATTCGACCACTAAAAGCGAGTCTAATTTTTACGCGACTTGACTATACTGAGATTGATATCGGGATTGGAGCAGCATTAAAGTAGGTACGAGTACCTAACACGCTTTCTTGTTTTAGCGCCCTGATAGTAAGTAAGTATTAGTTCCGCGTGGTTTTGGGTTTAGAATTACAATTCTCAGTTTTTTCCGTGGATGTCGTAAGAAACGATTAACGAAAATAGCTGGAACATAGGCGAAGAATATTGAATTATGTATGTTATGTATGTTATGTGTGTGTATGTAGTATTAATGCGAGGGCGTCGCAGCCTCAATCAACACATTTCACGTTTACAAGGATGACTACTAGGTAACTATTCGCAAAGTTGGTTCTTGACGTCACCGTAATCGAATTGTACCAATGTTAATGACGCAGTTAGAGCACCCTCTAAAATTCCCCATAAGTAAATGTATGCGACCGAAACAACGACTATTGATTCCCTGATTTATTGTATAGGCATTGAACCTGACCAGTCGTTGATTGGCGCAACAGTCAAAGTGCGCTTGATAACAAATTGATGACTGCATGCAATGGAAATTGTTCAAGGGTTAGCTCAATTTATAACTGTTAACCCACTTACATACGAGAAACAAAGCATCGCGTAATATATATCAGAGGTTGATTACCATTGGCGCCAAATAAGTAACTGGGTTAAGTGGGGTACCTAAGTCTCAGCGCGCTTTTTTCTATTTGGAAAGTGATTTTCCGATACTTAGTACTCTATTTAGTTCGTTCCAAAGTAGTTATTTAATTTTATAACTGCATAGTAACTACTACAGAGTATTTAAAGCTATTAAGGAAATACATTCGCAAGGCCAATGGTTTAAAAATATTTCGCAACAATCACATGTTGAAATAAAAAAATCGCATTGAGCATTTTATTTTTATTAAAAAAAGTTCGTAACACTGCAGAGTACGCTGATAATACGATGACAATTTAAAGTAATGAGTAGGTAAACTAGATAGGTACGTCATAAAAAATACTTTGTAACTCATGCCGGTTGTTACAGATGGTTTATACCATGTTTAAGATTTGCGGTTTATTCTACTCATTTTTTTTGCCGAAGGTTGTTTCTTACCAAAAGCATATGACAGGGCTTGGAGCAGCATGCGTGAGAGATTAGTCAAGTCCTGCGCCAAGGGCACGGTGTGCTGCGTGAACTCCGGGACCTCCTGGGCTGGCATGGAAGACGCCGACAGCGTGGTGATGTTGAACAAGTGACGCAACTCCTGAAATTTCAGCACATTTTAATTTGGATACAGGAAACTGGTTCGAGTTGAGACAGCCATACAGACCGTTCCTAACTATCTTCCGAGGTTTGTGGTCGAGTTCTAAAAACAAGGCTGCGTGAGTTTTTGTAGTTTAGCTTTAAGGCCTGAATTGAAAAGCGTAACAGGAATGCCGTACGTAGGCTTTAGGCTTGATTAGAAAAACTGCTAAGGTAACTAAAATAAATGTTGTATCTAATTTAATTAAGTACATTGACAGGCCAACAAGAGCGTTGTCTCTGCTATGTCACTGACCGTCATAGTGGTGTCGAACTGCTCGGTGCCCGGGCGCACGTAGCCGTGGTTGTTGGCCGGGTTCCGAAGGTACTGCGCCCGGCAACCCTCCGGTAAAGCGCAGAAGTTGTCAAGATCCGCGTACACCGCTTTCAACTGCAAAGGAAGCGGTTACTATATTGATCAGGTCGTAGATTATTATGGTCGAGAGTCAGGCCAGAGTGAGTTTGAGACGTGAGCCATTGAAAATAAAGTATAACTGAATACAAAGTTTTATAAGATAGAATTTTAGTGTTTTAAAAATGATAGTATCCACACAGGTGTAGGTAATCTCTAAGGCGAACTTTATCTTCTAATTCTGACTAATTCGTTGCTTTTGGCTGCAAACAGTATTTTGTTCGTAAACGAGAAAGTTAAGTACAAGCCGGTCAAAGATGAACGCTCTGCGTCAGAACTAAATAGATGTTATAAAATGTTTTTGATAAGCGCATCAATGGTTGCATCCTCTCTGATGGACTTTGCATACTGGACCGTGGGAAATTGCTCTGAATAACAATCGGAGGCCAGGACATAAATTGATGGAGTCAACTTGAAGTAATTCAGTACAACGCTGAAGGTTAGTTTACTCTTACTTGCTGACAGAAGATTTAATAAATACTTAGGTATCTCTTAGAATTACATTTCAAAACTTATAATTACATAGAGCGTCGCACTCACAGTGGTGGGCTGGTGGGTGAGCTCAAAGTCATCATTTATTTTTCACAATCGGGCAGTGGATAATTCTTTAAGCCTCCATTTGTCAGACCGGTTGTAGTGATCGACGTTTTTTGTCCAAACAAAAACTGGTATCGCACATTTGTTTTAGTAATCTTGGGCTTGATGGAAATTGTCGTTTGGTTCGTTGATTTAATAATAGAATGACAGAGGACTATTTTCACCGGCTAATTGGCGCAACCAACCAATAAATAATTATAGACGAAAAATGCGTTAAGTTCATGTTTTAATGGACTTACTTTCTCTTCAGCTATGCCATGATTGACCAGCATAGCCATCCCCTTGCTGCTCAACGCCGTAAAAAGCTGTTGCCCAATGCGTCTCACAACCGATTTCATAGGACAGATGTCTGTACCTGTGAACAATAGAAAGTTCATTAGAATGTGAAAACAGGTTTTAGATTAAATTACCAACTCTTACTATGTTCGTGTGAGCACTGCTTTAAAAAAGTAGCGCCAGGATAGAAAGTCAAAACATAGATAATCTCCAAACTTGTTCGTTTCTTGTTTAAATGATTAATTTTACCAAACGATCCTCGTTTACCACGTTGAAAATAATCAGAGAGTACACGGACGTTTGAACAGCCTTACATTGTATGTTCAAGCGCTCCTTCAAATTCTTCCTGAGTGTTTAACCAGTAGTAAGCCGAACATCCGAAATATAATGACGTGTAGCAACCTACCTACGCTTATGTCTTTGTTGACCTACTCTAAGCTGCGGCCGTGTGCGGCATGACCTTTAGCGAAACAATCCGCAGATGTTAAATTCAAATGCTGACACAAGGTCTTTCCGTTCATAAAAATCCGTAAAATACCTGACTTGTCGCTTATTTCAACCAATCACGCCTCATCTAGATATTCAACTTTTGAAGACATAAATATGATTGCGATGAGGTTTGCCGCATAGTTTATCTTTACCTTTACTATTGCACAAACCGCCAGTATGTGACTGATATATGTAAATCGGCCTTTGGTTCCGATTCGACTTAGGTAGCACACATAGGTACGTCCATGACATCGTTCCGCTGACGGAATACAGTAACGATAAAGATATAGAATATTGTAAAACAAATATGTAATCCAAATATGTATGTATTGACCCGTGTGGTGTCGGGTCTAGAATAGCACCTCTCCATTTCTTCCGTGGATTTCGTAAAAGGCGACTAAGGAAATGGGTTCAGGTATTCTTTAGGCGACAGGCTAGCAACCTGTCACTATTATATTACCTCTTACATCTGTTTTTAAACCCAAAATGATGCTAGAAGTGGCTGCGAAGCATGAAATAGTCATAATCATGGATATGTCTATTTCACGTTTCGTGTGCTCTGCCTACCCCATTTGGGAACATAGGCGTGATTTTATGTATGTAAATATGTAATTCTAAACAACAAAATAATTTTCACTATTTGCATAGATCCAGGCTATAAATAAAACTAATACATAGAATTAATCCGGAGGAAATGCTGCAATGATAGGTAGGTACTATTGAGTTGTAGTGTAGGATGAATTAAAGAAGACCATCATTAAAATGTGTAGTCTTTTAAATAAAATTTGTAATATTCACGTGAATGCCATGGCAGTGATTTTGATGAGGGTAACAATCGTTATCGTATTATTATCTGGTTCTGGTTATTGGGAGTGACGTCACGCCCGCAATCACACGCAACCGTAGCTCGTTATCCGCCTCTCACAATCTATTTTCGAATGTCGTTTTGTTTTCGTAGGTGTCCTTACTACGGATGTGTACCTAATATTTAATCTATATTGGCACAAACCCTCCACGGGTGGGAATTAAGACTAACTATTACTAATTCATCCCTCGCTTTCCAAATGATCCACAAATTGTCAGTACGAAATGATGGATACTGGTGACGCATTCACGCAATTTATCAAGTGAAACCTTTCAATTGATGTAATTCGAATTAAGTCTACAAAAACCCTGAGTGAGGATCCCAAATTATTTTAGCTTTAGTATTTTGGAGTTTCTACCTATTTACTATGCTCTAACTAAGGCAAGGTTTGTGTTATTTTGTCGGCAAAGTGTCAAAAATTTCGATACTATCTTACTCTTGACGTTGATTTAAGAATCCGGCGCCACAAGAGCCGCTAACCACCACAGAAAAAATACATTTAGTTAAATATCTTGCTCCAAAACTTGTAGACCTCTTGTAGACCTACTACTGTCAGGTGTTTTTTTATTGTTGGCTTTTTTTAAACAATTTGTAAGTAAATAAGTATTTTGAAAAAAAAAAGAGACTTTCTACCAAGTTTCTTATGGCATATTCTTCTTGGCAATTTTGACGGTCTTTCCTCCTGGTCGACTTGAAATGATGTGTAAAAGCGCCTATTTGCATAAATAAAGTTTTGGATTTTGAAATTTGATTTGAATATTGATATGTCCTTTAACCATCCGGGACAGAGGATTCACACGGCCCCACTTCATCAGAGGACAACGTCCGAGATGATTATTTGGCTCATGTGTTATTAATACCAGTTGATTCACAATTAGTAGGATTATTTGCTGACACGCGTCATATGTGGGCCTCGGCTTAACAACGCGGAGATAATTAATCGCAAACAACATGACCCATCAGTGGAATACCATGCGAGGATGCGGCCGCGTGACATTCATCAGGATTCGCTTCCGTGTTTCCCTTTTATGCATCTTAGTAATTATATGGACATAAGGTTCTACACCTAAACACGACATTTCTAAGGACTGTCACAGTACGCCACATATCGGGATGTTAATTTAATTTTAATGGATTTTTATAATATTCTTCAGGATACGTGCCTAATTGCCTATGTCTCTATTTATTAGCGTTTTGAAAATATATTCAATAAATTCGGCTAAATAGGTAGAAATCAAGATCTAAATTATGAAAATTCTAGGATTCGTACCATCTTCCAAGTTTAGCTAATTCAAAGCTAAGATTTTGAACATCAGATATATAGATGTAAGTATTTATTTTCGAGACAAAGACAAGAATTTTTACCTCCGAGTTTACAGGGTAACTTCTAAGTCGTGAACAGAAACGTTGGGAACCACATTTTCCGATAGAGCTGCCCAAGATTAACAGGAAGCATTGGTGGTCATCGCTATAGAACAGTCCTTCAATTAATTAAAACAACATAAGAATATCGTTCCCTACCTATGCCATAAGAATGTATTTTATTCAATAAATAGATAAAATAATCATTGCGCGCTTGTGTTATATTACTGGTAGGTACAGTCAAGGACTTTAATTCATGAACCACCATGGAACCAATTCACAGTAAACGTCATAGTGACATCCCATCAATTATCAAGGGAAATCGTAATGATTTTTTCTTTGAAACGGTTCTATGGTGGCTCATGAATTAAAGTCCCTGACCGTACCATTGCAGTTTTGTAGCAACGGCTTATGGGAGTAATTCTTCGTACATACCGCTTCATCATCAGCCTATATACGTCCCACTGCAGGGCACAGGCCTCCTCTCAGTATGTTTAGTTCATTATACTGACCGTGTCGTTTAATTCTTTGTTCGTCTTCGTCCGTTACAGGCTTACAGGTAAAAAGGTGGCTGCGGTGAGCCCCTCGATTTATTTTTGTTCATATAGAACTATAAGCTATTGACCTCAACCCAACACTGGGGATTGATTCCTGAAAGTCATAGGTACCTACCATTCGACACCGCTCGAACGTTATTAATATACGAACGAACGTTATTGATATGAGTTTGGCAAAAGTATTGTAAAGCTACACCTTGAAACCAACGATCATCCACGACACTAATTTTTATACATGCATTGCGGCAACTTAGCTTGCTTAGTTTTTTTCTTATATGTACCTATGTGGTCTGATGAATGTGGATAAAGTGTGAAAGTTTAGTAAAATATAGCTTTAAAGATGCTGATGTAGTTTAAATTTCCGCCTACAATATTTTTTCCTATTACAGGGTATTTTTCGATTTGTATGTAGTTAGTAGTTACAGACTACGGTCCTGTGCACTAAAGTGTCACGATTAGAAAAAAAACATAAACGGCCATTTATCCTTAATGTGATTACAGATGAGTAAACACGTACCTTAAACTTTCTTGTATCAGTAATTGGATAGCCGTATTATTGTTATTGTAGTGAGCTATTTTGAAATATAATACCTCGGATTGCTTATTCAGGTACATCTTCCGCATTGGTGTGTTGTAATACACCTATCCGGTTTCAAGATAATTTTCACGGTTCTCCGATTTCTTGTGGTAAGATTTTTATATTACTATTATTGAGTGTACATATACTTATCGAGAAGTTGGTAGATATAATGTAGATGAATGAAGGTTCGCTTTTAAATAGACGGATAGGTAATCGAAAATTAATGTGACGCTTCGGCTTTATTGAAACTTAGGGTGGGCCTCAACGATAACTATTCAAAGTTACATCCAATCCAATGAAATTATCCACAATTAAACGTAACGAAGTCCTAACGTAGTTGAAGTACTAGATCGCGTAAGTTAAAATACTTAAGTGAAACCAGTTAAAAGAATATGTCGTTCAGACCATTAAACCCGTACTTTAAATCAACCTTCCCTTCTTTACTTCATCGCAATAAATGCGTAAAATGCCACAGAAACTCAACATTGACGGCTTTACTGTTCATAAAAACACATTTAAGTAGGCATTAATATATCAAATGCCTAATTTTCAGCAAGTGAGTCGGTAATAAAATTGGCCAGATTTCTTGGTAAGTTCGCGCTTCGCTTTTGCCTGACGAAGTTTAATACCGACCACTAACTTTAACGCTCTTGATTAAAAATATAGTAAATAAATAACGTCATTAGCGCAATTCTGTGGCAGAGTATAAATGTTACAGTCAAAACTTATAGCCGGTCAAAACCATTTTTGACTGCAAAAATGGTCAAAACCATTTTTGACTGCAAAAAATCAGGCGAAAGTGGTTTTGACCGATGCCCTTGGTTAATATTAGTTTTGACTGATTTTCGCAGTCAAAAGTAGTTTTGACCGATGCCCTTTGTCAAAACTACTTTCGACTGCGAAAAATAGTGAAAAATGGTTTTGCTTAACTAATCTAACCTAACCTAACTTAAATAATCTAACCTAACCTAACCTAACCAAACTAGCATTCTTAGTCAAAACCACTTTTAACCGATACAATTTAGTCAAAACCACTATTACCCAATAATTTCGCAGTCGAAAGTAGTTTTGACAAAGGGCATTGGTCAAAAATACTTTTGACTGCGAAAGTATTGGGTAATAGTGGTTTTGACCGATGCCCTTGGTTAATATCAGTTTTGATTGATTTTCGCAGTCAAAAGTGGTTTTGACCGGCTATAAGTTTTGACTGTAACATAAATACCGAAACATAATAAAGCGAAGCTCATTCGAGCGTTATTGGAATTGATTTCGAACCGCTCAATTTCAAGCCCTTGACATCGTTCGGTGTGGGGGCGGGCGACCGGTTGATCATTTTGTTAACTAGGCAGATATTCGTACCCGTATCTACTGTAGATGCAATCCACACATTAAAATATGATGTTGGAAATACGTATGTACAGTCAGCGTCAAAAGTAACTGACAATTTTAGTACTGAGTTACGTCAAATTCTATACTAAAATTATCACTTACTTTCGACGCTGACCCTACCATAAATAAAGCGCCTGGTGGACGCAGTTGGTGACTACCGCATGACAGTTTCTTCTAGCAGTGTTTACTATAACATGTGGATGGCGAGTTGGCAACCCCCTGGGGGGGGGTTTTGTATGTAACATCTGCAAGGACGTCGCGAGGGGTTTCGAAGTTAGTAAAAAAAAAGTTTAAATGTTGTTCTAATTTAAATCGAAGTACCGGAAAGTAAGAAAAAAAACAAGGAAAAAAAAAATTTCGAATGAAATCGTGAAATATAAAGGCGGACTTATCCTTAATCAAGTTAGGGGGTCGTAAATACGATGTCGTTAAATACGTTCCATGGAAAAGCGATGCGTGCTAACTTGACACCGACTATTTAATATCGTACCAAGTTGGATTCCGGGACTACATACATACATACATATTCTGACGCTTGCATTCCCAAGAGGGGTAGGCAGAGCACATGAATTCAAAAATCCAGTGCCACGTCTAGCAATTTCAGGGTAACCAGATGGTTAAACGTGATATTGCAGTGACAGGTTGCTAGCCCATCGCCCACAATACACTTTCCGGGGACTTTAAACATAAAACTACCGTGAGAATCACTCATAGTGAAATAAAGGAACTACCTACTTACGTTTTTATACCGAGGTTAGCTCGACATGTTTCGGGTGAATCCGTGACCCATCATCTGAGACAGTGCGCGTCTATCCGCTGCCATGGCGCTTAGCTCCAGATGATGGGTCACGGATGGACCCGAAACATGTCGAGCTAACCTCGGTATAAAAAACGTGAGTAGATCCGTTATTTCACTATTCCGGAGATTGTAGATTACATGCAAAATTTTGGGTTCAGTATCTGATTAAGTTTTATAGTTTCTACACAAGATAGGTACCTACTCGTAAATTTAGAGTAGTTTAACGAGAGCTTAACCTACACCTGCCAATCAAAATCAAGGCGATTTTACACTACGTCAAATGCTGTGTGTGTACCTACTTTTGTATGTGTACGCAGCCTTCCGCGGTCCGCAGCTGCGCTTATAAAGAAAAACCAGTTAAGTGTGATCCGCATATAATTACACGAAGGGTTCCATATTAAGGGGTCGATCAACTATTTTATGTCCCTGGTTGCCATGGTTACGTCTCCTGACTAACCGAGTAAAATTGTGATTTTCTAGAATATAATCCGCTATAAATTAAGATTTTTTTTACAGTTGTACGCATTTCTTTATGGCGCATCTCCTGAGCATAGAACGGGACCTGAATTACAAACTTTTTCTAAGCAACTCTATCACAGTTGTCCCCTGACTTACGGGACAGAATAACAACACAAAATAGTTGATTGAGAACAAATTTCTTGTAACGCTCTTTAATAAAAAAAAAAGTATTTTGAATATTTATTGTTGTGCAATATACACATCATGCATGCAACACCTAATAACTACATGGGCATTAATGGCAATGTATGGTAATTAAATTCATGCGTATAGAACTACATACCTCGCGACAAGATTGCAATTAAACACTTGTAAATGTCACCAGAAAATAACAAATTCCGTAAGTTCCCTCAAGTGTCCTGGGAAATTTGTAAACTTTCGTAAGATCCCCAAACGAGAGACAAAAAATTATTATTACCACAAAAAAAATTGACAGTATATTAGTGAACTGGCTACATAAATTTTTCAAAAAACTTAAGGATCTATACTAAAACTCCAGTAATGTGGGTTAAAGGTGAAAAAAATACCAAAAAAACTCTTACATCGCATGTGCTGCGAAGATTATTGGTTATAGAACAAAACAATGTACTACGACTTTGCAGAACATGTCAACAAAAAAATAGATGACTTCATATTTAAGTCTACTTCAATAACTTTACATAACTTCTTAGATTGAACATCAAACTACCGTGAGACTCACTCATGTTGAAAAATTTTACGAATGTTACGAATTTTACATGTCGAGCTAAACTCGATTTAATAAACGTGAGTTATTCGTATAATTTCGGTTTGACGACACCATAATATTACAAATCGATAGACACCGTGACTAACATCAAAGACGTAAGGTAAACGCAGGTATTAACGACCCCCTTAAGGCAATTTTGAAATCAATGGCGAATTTTAAGTATACTGGCTATCTTCAGAGTTCTTTTATTATTTTTATACGCTAATTATATGTCCATAGCTTTTATTTACTAAGTGAATTACTACCAATTACAAGAATATCATGGTAAAAATATTTTTTGAAGTGACAAAGTCGATTGTTGCTATTAGCGACCCATGATAACGGTCGTGATGCTATTAACGATTTTTAGGAAGCTATTGCCGATCGTAAGGAAGTGGTACAAAAACATTACTGAAAATAACTTATTACAAACCAAAAATATATTAACACGTCTCGCTTCGATTGGATTTCCTTAGCAACCTCTCCTCGTGTATGTCGAACATATAAACAAAACTGTATTACCTACAAGTTTACTTTTTATTTTATTAAAAAACCCTAGAATGAATAAAAAACTTCCAAAATACAATTTCTAATACCTGCACTGTTCTTTTGAGCATATGCATTATGAAAAAAAAAATACAGCTTTACTTTGCTAACGGTTAGAGCATAGCTATTAACAAATTTTACTCAATTACAGATTGAATCGCGGGTAACAACTAGTTTAGAAATAAAAAAATAGTGCGATCGGTATAAGCTTCCCATTGTCACTATTACCGACCCAAAACCGACCACTATGGGTCGGTAATAAAATTAGTAAGTATAGATGTAAAATGCATTACCGATCCATAAAAAAAACTTAGAATGTACTTCTTTGATTAACTCGACTGTAAAATACACTTAAATCTATTGGTATAATAAAATACAACAGTATCAAATCATTCTTTGATAAAGAAATCATAATTTGTAAAAATTGCAATAGAACATAAATATTCGGATAATATTATAGTTTTAACAACATTGACAATGCGAAAATAAGAAAACTAGACAACATTGCATGGGTCGTATATAGATTTACACAAAGTTTAGTTCTTTGTGAATCAAATGGTTTATTGATAGTTTTGCTATCAGTTAATAAAAACATAGAAAAGAAAGAAAATCAAAATGTTATGTTGAGGCCATCACCGACCTATGGGTCGTTAATAGGATCCAACTTAAAAAGTCGTGAAGTTATTACCGCCCTATTTTAATTTGCATATTTCCAATATAAAAGGGCTTCTTTGTACTTAAGAGTGATAGCAAATTAATAGAACACACTTTGACGAGTCAGTTCAGTAAAATCCTGTATGCTTTGGCTTCATCGGTTTGCTTAAAATTGCTTACGCAGAATCGTCACCTTCTTACCTAGTGAAACAAGGGCTAGTATGGCAACATCGGCTTACACTCAGGTCCGCACAGAAACCGATACATTTTACCTCTATTACGTATTGTTATGCACATTAAAGTATAATTAAACGATGGGCAACAAACGAGCGCGTGTGTGTGCTATACTTACTTATAGCTAAACAGTTTTAGAATCGGAGAAATTGCAAATAACATTAATAGGTCGGTAATACCTGCAGATTTTCGATGGGTCGTTAATACCTGCGTTTACCTTAGTCCATTACCCCTAGGAGTTTTTAACTGCCACCACATGAATTGTCTTTAAAAATTGGAGTTTGAACCATGTTTTTGAAGAATTTATTAAGCCCTCTAAGCCCAGCGGTTCGACCTGCAGCCTCTCAAGCAGAGGTTCAGATCGCAGCCTCGCACGTCTGAATCTGTGCGGATTTAGCCTATTCTGGTTTTGAAATTTTTGTCGTAGTCCGCGGAAGGTTTAAACGGTGAGAAAATTTGGGAAGCTTACGAAATAAAAAAACTTACTCTAAGGCGAAACGAAGTACGCCAGGCCAGCTAGCTAGGAAGTAAAACTTTCCCAATTTGGCAACCTTTTACATTTAGACTTTACGGGGAACCACTCAACAACTTTTACTTTGTTTTTCAAAGGTTTCAACTCCCTATTGTTTGCACATGGCTGTGTTTGTTACTTTGCGCAACATAACTTTTAGCAAAAAATCTTGAACTTTGTTTTTCAAAGGTTTCAACCCCTTATTGTTTGCACATGGCTGTGTTTTTTAACTTGCGCAACATAACTTTTAACATAAATTGCTAAACGTGCCACTGGATTTTTGAATTCATGTGCTCTACTGCCTACCCCTCTTGGGAATACGGGCGTGAGAATATGTATGTACTCGTATGTATGTAACTTTTAGCTAAAAATCACAGAACTGTATCATATAGTGTAGACTATGCTATACCTACGATACATCGTAAAATATATGAGGCACGACTTCGCGGATAGCATATCTTTACACCTGTATGCCTACAAACGTCATTTTTAGAAGAATCTATCTATCTACTTGTATAGGTATCTCGGTATATCTGAGATTGCATGAAAAACAAAGCATAATAAATTCAAACTGATGGGCAGGATTTAGCGTGTCACTTATATTGAGTATATCTAAGTAGATTATGTCCCGTGTGATTTAACGCCACATCATATCTTGTGAAAGTGACTGATGCGATGCGAGCGCTACCAACTTCAGTGTTACATAAAAATATACCGTGACACATTTCATTTATATCACCAGGAAAATGTTTTTAAATACACGAGACAAAGGACAAAAGTATGTATGGAGCGATGGAATTAATTTACACAGTACAGGACAGGAATGCGTGAGAATGCATTCGTCATAAATGTGGAATACAAATTATAGAAAAGATATCTGGCGGATACAACTGGATACCGAAGAGCTGGCAGGTTCGTCGCTCAACGCATTAGCATTGCGATACAGCGAGGAGACGTTGCCAGCATCTTCAGGACCATGCCTCGGGAGTGCCCTTTCCTACATGTACTTACCTACAAGATTTTACTTATACTTCACATTCACGGAAAAAAGTTAATGGGGAAAACAAAAAATGCAGTGTTCAAACTAAACTTGGCTACCTTTTTTTTATCAAAAAGCTTTTGCCAGATTGGAACTTCTTAATAAAATTATCGTACAATTTTAAGTGTTAATTTATTATTTGTTAAATGGACTTTCACCAATGAATAAAGTTAAATACTTACTAATGTGTCACTTAAATAGGTAGGGGTCGTGCAAAAATAAAAAATAAATCATTTTTAATGAGAAGACTATTTAACATCATTTTTGCTATTTATTATGACGATTATAAAATTATAAAAATTTAAAAGCCTATAATTGTTACTTTCAATTCCAACTAAAAATTGCAATTCACTTCTCTTGTATACACAGAAGTTACTGGAACAGCGCCAATGCTACTTGATTAATACATTATACAAATGACCATAGTACGCGCATCTTATGAATATGGATCGGCAGGTTAGAAAAAAACTTAATACGGACCCATAGTTCCTTCAAGTTGAACAGTTCGAGTTGGTACTCATGTGCTGGTGCATCGCATCTCTGACTCATTCTCGGAACTAAAGTCATTCCGAGAGCCAAAATTCTCCGAAGCACTCCTCGTTTCAATATCGGTCAAACTCATAATGTAGGTTGCAGATTGCACACGTCGCATTTTATGTAAACCAGACATGAATTGCATTAAGAAAAAAAATACGGACATTTGCGAAAATATTACCTAAATATAGCTTTACGTGGTCCCAATTTTTAACCACTTACGAGCAGTGTTCTATTCTATATGATTAATGGTGAAGCGTCTTTGTTCCCATTCTGCGCTTCTGACTATGTTATACATATACTTACCTATATTTATCACATACTTAGCCGGATTTAGCTCGTTATTTTTATTTTTAATAGGTACGCAATACGGCTTTAATATCTTGACGTTTCAGTTGCGTTACAGCAACCGTGTTCAAGATTCGAAGCCTACTACTACTCCACCACCACTCTACTCGTGATCACATGTGCAACGCGGCCGAAACGTCGAGGTAATTCAGATAACGTAATTAAGTCCTGCTAAGTGCTCATAAATGAGCGAAAATCACGAAACATTAAAAAAAAAGTATACCCACCTAGCCACAGAAAAAAACAAAAGACTAGTAGAGTTTGTATTTAGAAACGGGAAATGAGATTGTATTATCTCGTCTACATTCACAAAGCATTACACAGAAAACAATTTCTTAACGATACTTACGTTTCGCGGCCACTTTCGGCAATTTTAAAGAGGTAAGTGCTTAATAGGTTACTAAGTCTATCGTCTACAATAATCGTATAATATACAGTATACCTACAGGATGATTCGGGGACAATCCCGAGATTTAAACATTTTTTTTTCAAAAAGATGTCTACTACGTAAAAAAGTCAAATTAGGACTTAACATATGTCATTACTTATCTGTAATGATTTTGTGAGAGTGAAGAGCAGGAAATGGTGTTTTTTTATTGAGTATGTTGCCGCATCTAAGCAGCTCCAATAGGGTTTTTGAACATTTTTGAAATATACTTTTAATAAATTCTCCATTATGTAATAAACACGATATATTAGTATTTCCGGATTCTTGTCTGTATTAACAAAGAAAATAAATATTAAAGTTCAAATTCTCAAACTCACGCCAAAAACCCTGTTTGACGTCACATGCAAGTAAACAAAGGCACCACACAAAGAAGCTGTCAAAATTGTCATGTCAAATTATCAATGTCCACTTTGACCACAGATACCTTTCATGGTATGTGACGTCATCAATCAATCGCAAGCGTTTCAGTCACAGATACATTATTAACGAATATTAGAAATTAATAGAACAAAATACTCTAAAAATGCATAATATTTGGAACAAAAGAAAGTGAAATATGTTTAATTTTCCTATAATCTGTTAGGATGGCCACAAATTATAGTTTATTTTTACTGTTGTCAAAGACCCTATTTGAGTCGATAATTTTACAGACACCAAAAAATCACCCATAAAAGTCTACCTTGTTTATCATTATGATAATTACTTAAGCAAAATTAACTAAAACAATTTTTATTTCGACAGTATGCTAGCGCGGCAGTTTGCAAGTGTATCTAACTAAAAAGTGCTTTCACATACTACGCAATACCTACAGGTGACTTTGCATGTGCAAAATTGTTATGTAGGTTATTATGTAACTATTGCATAGTGTTTATTAGGATTCTGCTTAGTGCTGCTTAGGGCTCGTTTCACCACAGTCGTAAAATAGGGATGATGACAGGGTTAAAAATATGTCTATCATTCTAATTAGTCCGTAAGTTAGATTATGGAAAAAATGAGACACATATTTTTTAGTTTATCAAATAATTAAACATCGACAAAGGTACAGTACAGATCATTAAACTTCCTGAGTAGTGGTTCGTGACGTCACGCGAAACTTTTAGGCTTTGTATTATCGTAATTTTTCGTCTGTCAAATAAAAGAAAAAATATGGGTACAATATTTTTTCGTAGTCTATCTGACTGACTAAATAGTTTTTTCTTGTCATCTAGCCTATTGGCTGGTCTATTGTAAAAAGTAATGTAACGCTATGTGTATTACTTGTGGGAAATAAATAGAGACGACATGAGTTAAGTCAAAATTTTACATCAGCATCTTTAACTGGACCCCCTTTTATTGATTAAAACGATGTCTTTTGAGTATACTAACTGAAGGATTTAGACTAACTGATGGAGTTAGACTAACATTAGAAGGATGACCGCAGTTCCGCGTCGCATTCTCAGAACCAAGAACCCTGGTGCTTGACCGCATC
The DNA here is from genome assembly GCA_005406045.1 of Adoxophyes honmai. Classification (NCBI taxonomy): domain Eukaryota; kingdom Metazoa; phylum Arthropoda; class Insecta; order Lepidoptera; family Tortricidae; genus Adoxophyes; species Adoxophyes honmai. Next base: position 177,799 of record BHDV01072064.1, on the reverse strand, counting down.
AGCCGCCTTTGTCATCAATATTTGTGCTGCCTGTGATATGTCGTGATATTATGTTATTGTTATGATGACGCAGGCTTTTGTATCTAAACATACTGTAAATGTGTATGGAAGTAATGGTTGAGCGATGTGTGACGGAACCATGAAGGTCGCATTAAAACCATCTACTGACTCTGAACTGGCATATTTGTACACCGATAGTTAACGGTAATTTTATTTTAGGACACCAGCCATTAACTTACACTTAGTTTTAAACAAGAGCGCATCACAGTTAAACAATACCTACATACATCACGCCTTAATTTCCAAATAGGGTAGGCAGAGCACATGAAACGATACATGGTCGAAGCCATGACTGTTTCACGTTCGATAGCTATCTACTTTATAACATAGTTTTAAGGTTTTAAGTTAAAAGATACAATAATGACAGTAAAACAACATTTATGTAAACACAACAAGCATATATGTATTGATACACTTGTGTGGGCATTTCAAATGTCACAATTTAAGTTAAAAGATACAATAATGACAGTAAAACAACATTTATGTAAACACAACAAGCATATATGTATTGATACACTTGTGTGGGCATTTCAAATGTCACAATAGGTCAAGAGTACCCGAAACCGACGAGCATGTATGAGGAGATTGATGAATGTGGATGAAGCAAAAGAGGTATGTCAGGATCGTAGCGAGTGGAACAAAGTAGTCTCTGCCTACCCCTGTGGGAAAGAGGCGTGACGATATGTATGTATGTATGTATGTATGTGTTATATCATTTCTAAGAAAAGAAGATGAATATAGGAACTGATATCAGCCCAGGTACAAAACACTTATATTTTATAGGCATTAGGTATGTAAGGTACCTGGGTCGAATATGGCCACGTTAAGGTTTGACACTAAATATAAAGCACTTGTATAATACTGGAAGTGACGAA
>BHDV01072064.1:122352-167717 GCA_005406045.1 Adoxophyes honmai | reverse complement strand
GATTTTTTTTTTCGTCAAAACCCCCCCCGAAACTAAATCCTGGCTACGCCCGTGCAAGACGTCATGTGTATCCTGTTGTTGTTACAAGGATAAACAATACAATTAGGTACCAAAGAAACCTCGCCTCGCTTGTCAAAAAACGCATCGTGCGACGTAGATCCTTGACGGTATGACCTGCTTACATCTCTTTGAAAACCCCAAAGTTTATCTTAGATTATGATACGTATTTAAATGTGTTGCAAAGAATTTCATTTTAATATTTGCAACCGAAGTGGGTTAGTCTATAGTGATTAGAAATCGGTGATCAGGAGGTGAAAATATTAATATTTAATATCTCGTGTCATTATGGTTTGTTTTAGTCTCTTGTTGAACAATCTACTATGATTACACCTTTCGTTAAACCTTCACACCCCAAATACAATATCAAGATAAAAGTTGATCTTCAATTTTATATTTTTTTAGCTTTAATTAGGTAATTTGTTTTTGTTTACGAAGCGCTTCTGTGGCAAGTTATTACGAGCACCTAGGTGATAAGATTGTAAGGAGGTATTATCTAGAAATTCCTTTATAATACTACGGCATTGCTAATCTTGCGTTCATAAAACTTTATGCTAGGATAGCAAACAAAATAAAATACTAGAACACGGTCATGTGATCCGGAAAAGGAATATAGCCTTTACTAGGCAATGAAATTGATGCCGTAGGTAGACCATTGTTATTTTATTGCATCCAACAGTAACTTGAGTGTATACTAAGCCAGGATAAATCCTGTGGTCTTTTAGTGTGGTTTATTTCTAAATCAATAAAACGTTCGCACATGCGATTCTGATATTAGCGAATCATGCAATCCTTGCCCGTGTGGTGCCGGATTAGAATAGCACCTCCCCCTTTCTTCCCGTGGGTGTCGTAAGAGTCGACTCTGGGAAGGGGTTAGTGTAGGCGATGGGCTGGCACTGGATTTTTGAATTCATGTGCTCTGCCTAGTACCTCATGGGAATACAGGCGTGAGAATATGTATGTACATATGTATGTACAATCCTTAGTAATATTATAAATGTGAAAGTGTGTTTGTTTGTTTATCAGTCTTTCACGGCTAAATGGAGCGACGAATTGACGTGATTTTTTAGGTGGAGATAGATTAAGACATGGAGAGTGACATAAGCTATTTTTGGTCTCTTCATAACTCCCCACTTCCCTAAAAAGGGGGGGTGGAAATTATTATGGAGAATTCCTTTTCAACGTAGAAAGCTATAAATTGGCACGCGGGCTAATTGACGAGCGAAGCCGCGGGCAAAAGCTAGTAGAATATAATTACAAGGTAGGTATGGAGGATACCTAGTACCTACTATGAATGCCCAACAAATGCAAAACAGTTTAGACTCAAAAGTTTAACTAGGTATCTAGTTATTTTAACATTTTGTGGTGAAAGTTCGTTAATTTGTATGTACACAGGCAAAACGTTTTAAAACGCCGACTTTGCATTTAGAATTTATTTTAAAAGCAGAGGTGACACGGCAAGGATGGAAAGTGAAATCTAGTGACTATAATGACAAAAGACTGTCTGAACAAATGAAAGCTAAGTAGCTTACCGTTTGACTAGAGAACGATTCTAGAAATAAATTAATGTAGCCTCAGTAATCTTCATAAGTGCAAGGTATGAGGAATCCCAAACCATGTGGGTGTTCATTAAAGGAAGGGTTGTAAACAAATAAGTTAGTATCGTAAAAAATATTTTGTGAGCAGGAATTTATATATTTTGTAATGAAAACGATTAACTTTTTTTAATGGGAACTTATAAATCTAACCCAAATTAACAAAATAATGTGCCTCTTTACGACAATCTACTCATAGGTACTACGTACTCCCTATTTTTACAAAATGTAAAACGTCAGTACGAGTATGCACTCTTTGATAGACCTTGTTTATGTTTCGGGGAAAATGATACCAGTCGAGAGCGTTGACGGCCAGTCAATTATTGGGTAGACACACAAGACGGACTCTTTCACCACCGTTCAAGTGGCATTACAGTAGAGTGGATAACTAGCCACAGGGCCGAATGATCGAAATGATTAAACCCCATAAGTCGAAATAAACGATTGAAAAACGAACATTGTACTTAAACGTCTCCTTACTTTCGGAATACCGGGCTAAAGTTAGGTCGACGTATCGGGTTTGACCACTCGGCCCTCGCACTCATATTTTCCTTTTTATTAGCCAGTATGTTCAAGAGTAAAAATACTCCAGCACGAAGGGTTCCGTGCTTATAAACGTGGACCTGTAAATTTCTTGATTTTAGATCATCGAGAAGTAACCTAAAGCCTTTACAAATAAAAGAGAACGTAAAACATACAAGTTGTTTCATTTTTCACCCTTGATTAGAGTGAGACATTTTATGTCGGGGACAACTGATTACGTAGATTTAAAACTTTGATTTGTGGACGGATTTTCGTAAATATCAAAAATTGGTGTATTTGTGTATTTTATTGGAAGTTTCAAACCTTGTATAAACTCATCTTCATCTGTGACTCGTAGACCTAAAAATAGGTGTTGAAATATTACAAACACTCAAGTCTCTCCACTTGATACAAATGGTTCTTTTAGCCATAATTTATGGCGCTTACGACGTTTTCTTATTGAGACCAAATATAGTTCTCACCACTCTGACTTGGAGCGCTGAACCATCAACACGTTGTTTCCTTTAAACCACCCTAACCTTCCAATAATAGGTGAGTACACCTGACTTTCTAAATAAGATTTAATGACTGACAAGTATTACCAATGTTAGTAGAAAGGTACCCATTTCACTAACCGACTTTGATATTGACCTAAAGCGCGACAGAATACAAACTCAGCCACGGAATGAACGACGGCCATCGTTGACGTTTGCTAGATATTCTTTATGAAGGTAGACATTTGTTTTTAAACTAGTACGCACAATGCAAGTACTATCGTATGGATCTTATATAAGAAGGTGGTTTGTTTTGTATTCACGCAAACAAGTCTTTCAATGAATTTATGAAAAGTCACATTGCGTTTCGTGGTGAAAAAGAACTAAAACGATAAAGGACATTTCATGGTGATTGCTCTACACGTGCCGAGTCGACACGACGTGTACCCATAAATCAGTATTCAAGAACAATTGCAGCAACTGGCTAGAAACCTGGCCTTTTGGTGATAACAACTATTGATGCAATTCGTGCTGGCGTGCTAGGTATATGTATTCTATGTACCTATTTAGGTACGAAACGCGCAGAACTTTCTGAATGATAGGCAGTTATGACATTTTTACTAAGAAAAAACTCTACATTACAATAAAATGTAGAATTCCTCGATCTGGAAAACCGATGCTGACCTAAGGGAGAACATAAGTACCTAAATCTGCAAAGGTCTTTCTGTGAGTTATTGGGATAAACTGCCGCTTTTTTTTGTTGATCTTGTCAATTTATTTTGTTCAAAAGGTGCTCATGTGGTGTAAAGTACCTTTAACGTAGAAAATTATTGCAAAATAAATAGGTAACGACTGGTATATTTAAAAAAAATGCATAAAGCAAGAATTTGACTATAACAAATCATGTATTGACTTGAAAATTTAATACGTATAAAAATAAAGGTGAACACAATCCAGGGTCAGTCTCTACGGAAGAATTTGCATGTTTTTATTATTCTCCTTGTTGTACGGTATCGTTTTGGTGTACACAGATGGCAAGGCGTCGTACAATGGCCGGCAGACGTCATTAGGATGTAGGTACAGAGGCTTGAGGACAATAGCGGCCATGCCAATACCAAACGCTAAGTTAACGTCAATTCCAATACTACCTACATGGGCATCGGACTCTTTACTTAACGTTTAGCGTCCCTGCTTAAGGAACCCAACTAGACGTGCAAAACAATCCTTTCATGTTACATATTTAACATGGACCCAGAAGACCATCATGAAATTCAAAACAGCACGCATTAATTTCAACGACATATTGCTGTCAATCACGACTGAATCATGAATATAACATCCCTACATTTGAAATTTAGATCTTTAGATGCCCTCGATTTCTTATTCGACTGCAAAATATTATGTCCGATCAATATACAGACGTCATCACTTCACCAATGAATGTAGATGATATGATAACAGAATAACAAAATATTTCAGCAGAATTTTAAGTCCAGATAAACAACGCTGTGTGATGGATATTGTATAAATAAATAAATATCACTGGACAATATTTACACCAATCACCTAGTCTCAAAGTAGGCAATTTAATGCCTGTGTTATGGGTACTAGTATAGAACCATTAGTAATGGTAATGGTCCATTACATTGGTCGGCAGGAATGGCGAGATCTCTAATCGCAAGCAACCGACGGCTTTTGCGCATCTCGAAACAAGGAAGTCGGCGTCGCGAGCGATCGCGATGGACCAGTGACCAACTTTGATCACTACGCGTGTTACCGAAATATAAAAAGGAAATAAACGAGTTCGCCGAAGCAGCGGTGCAAGATACGGTTTTCGATTGAAAGTGCCGTAGATATGGCCTTTTCGTTACACATCGATTACGAAGTCGACATTAGTTAATTTATCATAATGTATAAGTGTACATTTTAAGTAATAACTTAATAACCTAGTTTTATTAGTATTTTTGTGTTGGTTTTATGGAGCTAACATATTTCTGAACTAAAAAAATTCCCGAAATTGATAAAGACAAAGCAAATATGAAGCGCAAAGCTTTGAACTGAGAGAAATAACAATGACGCCGAGTCCAAGCCAGTGGTGATTGTCGATAAAAGTTAGAAGCTAGACTAGTTTGGAGTGTGAAATCGTGGAGGTTTAACGTTGGTGTATTTATTAAGACAGGCTGTGATGTAGATTGTAGACCGACTAAAGTGCGTAGGAGGCACTATCTAAGGCGAGGCTTTTAACTAGTAAGCTCATAATATATAATGATTTGCATCCAGCGGGATAGTGATACGCGAATTGCGCGTAGACGGAGTCGCGGGTAACAAGTACTTAGTCTTAATAATGAGAAACAAAAACATCACTTCAACCAAGCTATTTCCAAGACGATGACACGCGGGAATAAGTAGCTTGATACGAGCAAGGATTTGATTACGACCACTGGCAATATGACTACCTAACCGCAGTTACTAGATACTAGTAGGTACGTGTAGATCTACGGCAAAGCTCGCTGAAAGTGAATATCTAAATATCTAAAATGTTAGGATTCCTCGAATGCAGGCTGTGTAAGCGTAAGGGTGTAACATCTAGAAATTCTAGAACAAGAACAATGCTTTTCATTTCTTTTTTTCTCTTAGATTAGAAACGCACGCTACCGCACGTTCTATTCTATGTATACCAACTTACATATTGATTCACGTCAGATAGGTTTTTTAAGCGTAGATATAAAGTGGGTCTATCTGTCACATCTTCAATTGTACAGCTTTGTTAATTATGTTGCTGGTCAAACGACTCTGAACGCTCGGTGTGCGAGTTCGAATCTTTCTGGACGGATTTTTCCTTATTAGTGGAGGTGGCTTACTTACTTATTTATTTTCGTACCTATCTACTTAAAACTCGTTTTATTTCCTTGCAAACATTTTTTTTCCAAGTACTTACCTAACGCAGTTCGAATATATGTACTTATACGATTCCGATTCGTAGAAATGTTTTGTACTTTTTGCATCATTAGTTCCGTGGAACGTGTGGATTTATTTCTACTGAAGTTTTTAAATAATCTTCGGATGTTGTATGTACGACGTGGGCGCGAGTGAATGATGAAACCGATGAATGAACTGAAATGTGGGTCAGTGGTCATTTGGCAGACGGTTATGACTGGCCAATTAGCACTTTGCATGTTGTTAGGAACGGATAAAGATATAAAAATAAATAGGTACCAAGTGAAAATGCATTTATACAATGTTTTCTTGTAACCCTTTGATTTTCTTAGGGATTTGAGAAGGGAGTTGTACCTACCCATAAAGCCAGGTAGGTCGATAGAAACCTACTTAATTACAGAAGTATCGCACTGCACTACTTGATTTTATTACTTTGAACCTGTCACATAAATACGACGTCAATTTATTTAGTTCCGTTTGTCTTATCTTTTTAGGGACTGCACCTTTTAAGCCGTAATTTAAATCGCAAACACGGTTTCAGTTATCTTGTTTCCATTAATAATATTAAGTTGCCCTAGGGTAAAAACAGTTGACAGTATTATCTTATCTACATTTGATTGTCAGCTTCACTGATTATACTTAAAAAATCCTTTTTCCTCAATCTATAAAGTACGACATTGTGGAATTCAGTTTGAATAGTCAATCTTTAATTTATACGTAATATCTACATATAAATATACTTCAGGACTACTTTGTTGCAAAGAAAATAGTTATACGTAAGAGATATTAAGTATACCTACCTAGCTACTGGTAGAATGGGGACGAGTGCGAATCGGGAAACGCAGTGTGGCGTGTGGAAGGGAGACTCGTGCAAGGGACCGGTCGGACGTTGCCCCCACATCGCAAAGCTTCTTTTTTTTGTGTCTGCTCCCCAAGTTAGAAGCTGTTGGTTCTGTCATGTACCTACCTAGCGTACACTTTAGATACATTGCAGGCATCGACCGGAACAAGATCAAAAAGTACAAACGATTCATTCATTACAGCAAGGCGCGTGTCGCATATCAAATTACCCTACTATCTTTTAATAGTAAGCAGTTTGTTTATATACCTATATTGTGAGTTATACCTACTGCAAGTGATGCATTTTTATCTTCAAATGTAAGGCAGGTGCATAAACTCCACCTACACATATCTTCCTGGAATAGAATAATAACTTCCGGTTGTGATTTAGCACAACAAACAGCATGGGTAAATAATTACGTGCAGGTAGAGAATACTTACAGGCAGGTAGACTATAAGCTGTCCTGTAGTAGACACAAGCTAAAAGTGAGAGATAAACAGGAAATTTACCTAGCTTTTTATTTTTTCATGTTGGCGACGTTCACAGCGTAACTATTGCATAAAAGTAATTTAGTAGGTACTATTGCTTATTCTATGCCTCTATGGTAAAAGGGACGTGTAGTACCTAGTTTTCCATTCATGTCTTTAGTCATACATTTTGTTATAGTCTCCAAATCCGCTTTGTTTCATTTATTTGACGGTTTACTTACGGTTTGTTGTTATTGACTCATAGTGCGTTAACGTGCTAGTGACGCAGCATTCGGGTAAATAAGTTCCTTTGTTGCTCATTATTTCAACTAAGTAGTTATTTCAGTCATTGTTTACTATATCGTCAAATTATCAATAAAACAACCTGAGAGGCTATACAACAGGATCGATAGCACTGCTGCTTCGGATAAATTGTGAACTGGTACCTGCACGAACAGAGCAAAACTTTCGGACAAACTCTTCTAAATAACTGGCATGCGGTCTTTGAACCCGAGAGCGGGATGAATGCGAGGGCAACTCGAGTTGTTCGATAATAAAACCATGACAGGTAGGGAGCCTCGGAGCACAGCTGTCGCTCACTAGCACGCAAGCTCGCGCGGCCCGAGGCCCGCCAGCGTATGATAATGGAGCGCGCAGGTAAAATGTTCCGTCGCCGCTTTGTCATCCTTTACAGTGCAGAAATGGGATCAACCGTTATATTTGCTGTAAGATTTAGGCAGTGTTCTGGTTTTCGCTGGCTGTTCTCTCGCGAAGTGAACGGGCTGTTGCGGCGGCAAAAGTAAGCGAAAGTGTTGGTGCTCACCTATGTGCGCGAGGTCGATGATGGGGATCTCGCAGCGCGCGAGCAGCGTCTCCTCTGGCGCGGCCGCCATGGCGCCGGCTGCTGGGCTAGTGCTGCCTGCGGGCTCGCCGCGCTCCGTCGCCGCCCAGATAACGCACCGACTCTTATCACTCGACTCCCACAGTAATTAGCAATTAGCGATCGCGACACCGAACGATAATAGAGAAACGATAGATAAGCACTTAGACTACCGTACGGAACGACCAGAACGTTAAAGTTTATTGAAGTTGTGAATGGTCTTTTGATTGCCCCTAGTATAGAAGCGTTCAGAACTCATTTGCATAACCTTGTAGTTTCTGCTCGAGGCGTTCAGCGATCTGACGTAGCAGCAATGAGCTATACTGACTTGACACATTAAAAATTGGTTTCCGTAGCTCTCTCACAGTAAAGTAAATGTGTTAGGAAACGTTGGTCCCGCGTGTGCGACCGACGGCGTCGCTCGCCCCCCGTCCCTCACAGCTGGCGCGTTTCGAATGTCTCTCGTCGAATAAACTGGCTCACCGTGCGCGATGAGCGTTACCCTGGCCGATGTCGGCTCTCACTTGTATATCATCGCGCAGACTTTCGCAACCGAGTGGCGTAACCGAAACAGCTCTGCCTTGATCACGCTGCGGTGTGGAGAGAGTTGTGAGCGCGTGTGCGTAGCTCGTGTGGCGGCCGGAGGGACACTGGCTGGTGGCGAGAGGCGCGCGAGCTCGGGCTCTCTGACTCACGCCGCGGCCGCGGGCCCGCGCCCGCCGCTCACTTCACTGCGGCCGGCGGCTCGGCGCGCACTTCACGCAGCACGGGCAGCCTCGTCACAGCACGACGGTGAAGCCGACGTCTCCACGTTTCGATGCGCCTGTTCGCCTACACAGCCCATGTTCACGGAACGTTACAATGATTTTGAGATTTTCACAAAAACAAATACAAGCCAATTCACTCACCGCACTCACCGTACAACCCCTAAAATTGAAAGAAAAGAAAGAAAGAAAGATGATGATGGACGATGGACGTTAATGGCAGTAGAGGCGTTACTTCAATCTAAAGGATAAATTTAGATGTTTAACTAAATGGTAATATCACGAAAACCTCAAAAATTTGAATTCAACATCTGTTTTATCTTTATTATCAGAAGAATACTTTAAAATAAATTACAAAAAATACTCGTTTAAGTAGCAGGAGACCGTTCACATTTAGTTAAATAACTAACGATTTGTAAAGGTTACATAAATAATAAAGAAAACACATTGAAATTGAGAAATTCCTATTGAAATAAGTGATCCTTCCTGAATTATGTATACAAAATTATACAAAATACTTATAACGTTACATTAAATTCTTAACAGTATCTATTTTTCAAAGATTCAGAGCATTGTCTATTATTATTATATCATTAAAACTTATCGATGAGCATAAGTTATTCATACAGTGTTCTTAGTTTTATTATTTCTCTTTGATTCCAACAAGTCCCGGCATGGTGCAATACAATGAAAGGCAATAAACAACGATACACAAATTATACAGATAATCAGCGAGACAATCTTAAAAAACACCTGTGACATCTACCAGCTACGGCGTGGTACAGACTTGGATGTAAACATTACTCGTAAATAAAAGGAATACTCTAGTAACCGCGGGGATGGGTTAACCTACACAAGAAATATGCACTGCGCCGCTGCGAACGTTGTACTTAGGGCTGGGCTAGCGCCGTTAGCGAGCAGTGTGATTTCCAGATTAGAGGGCTCGTTCAACATCAACATACCCGACTAAACATTTAAGACCCTATTATATTTCCATAGCAATCCTATATTTGTCGAATTATAATCATCGACAGGTACAGGTACATGTCATTTTACAGCGTTTTTTTCGTTACTTGTAGTTATTTTAGAATTGCGATCAGAACGGGTAAAACACATGCCCGGTTTTTCAACTCTAACTTGAAACGACATTGTAAATGGTAGTGTAAGAAAAATTTAAGTACTTACTTAGTAGCGAAGAAAAATAAATATTATTACCTAGTTAAATAAATTGCGAATAACGTTATTCATGTATATTTAGGAACCCGTGACACAGAATTTATCAAGAACCGACTTGTAATATTTAATGTAGTAATTAAACATGATGACCAAACATTCCTTTTAAATTTAATTTTTATAAAATAAGTGGTTGTGATTGTAAATTAAATTAATATTTTTAACAAATAGTAATCAGATTCAAATGTATAAAGTATTTTTATTTATAATTATATTTATTAATCATAAGTATTATCGTGCTAACGATATCTCCGAATCCTATTTCAACATAGCGGTTTGATATTATACTGTAAGCCAAGCAACACATCCACGCACGCAGGTCACCCGGCCGCTGGATGCGAGTTTAATTGAAATTACAACGAAAGTCGAGAAAGACGAGTTGTCTCGTTCCATTCCCACCAGCCTCGTGTCGACATGCCAGTTCGCTACGTGTTCACATTCACATCTGCTAGCCCTTAGCTAAGTACATAACAATTTGAAGTAATCAGTAAGACTCGCTACTTTTTCTTCAAAACAAAGGCACGGTTACCAGATTTCCAACACTTATTTCGATCCAACTGTACATTCAGTATTCGTCTAATAACAATAATTAATTATTTAAAAAAATACCGCCGAAGAAGCGCACTAAGCATGCGACCGGCTACGATTAAGTTTGGAACATTAAAAAATACATTTCAATTTCAAATATATATAGAAAAGGTTACCCCAAAACGCTCAAGATGTGATAAAATCTGTGTGATGTAAGTTTCTAGTGAAAAAAAAAAACGTTTTCGCTTTTGTTTTGTTGGGTAAGTTTATAGTTGGGTCGTGGGTCACTTGAGGCACCGTTCGAAGTATGAGGAGCCGACGTAGCCTCCGCGCATGGCTCGCTGCACGTGTTGCTCGAACAGTCGCCGGTTGCTCTGGAGCTCGTCGGCGGCCTCTTTGTTCAGCGGGTCTTCGGGGTTGGGTTCCTGCGCAGACGGAAACATTAGGACAGGATCGAGCACATACAGTCCCCGGCATCTAATTTGGCAAGGTACAGGATAAGTTTGCGCAACGCTTAACCACGGGAAAAGCATTCATTCTTAAGCGTGCGTAAGAACGCAATATGAGAACGTAATATAAGAAAGAATACAATATGTGACGTTCCACGGCTAAAAGTACCTTAAGGTCGTTTCTAGTTCTGGAGATATAACTTAAATGTTTAGTAAATTTGAGTAAAATTAAATAAGTTGAAAACAAGGACCCATTACATTAACAATAATTGTAGTTATTATGAATATTATGGGAAAGAACTCATTAATTTATAGTGAATGAGTAGTATTTCATTCCTCCCTTTAGAATTTTAATATTAGCAGCTAAATAAAAAAAAAACTAGAGTAGGTTTACCGAAAAAAAAAGAGGAAATTAAACAAAACGTTTTTTTTTTCATGTTGGTCAACAACCATATTAATTGGTCAATGTGAAAGTTTTTATTTGTAACTAACTAGTTGTGCCCGCGACTTCGTCCACGTGAAATAGTAACTTTGGGTAGCATTTCAAACAATTGCAACCCTTTTTGCATTAAAAAGTAGCTTGTACTTTCTCAGGCTCTAGCTAGACTATCTGTGCTGTGAACCAAATTACATTCAAATCGATTCAGTAGTTTTCGCGTCAGACAAACAGACAGAGTTACTTTTGTATTAATTAGATAAATAGGGATACAGAAATGCGCCTCGACGTTCTTTGATGGACAGTGGTACAAAGCATAATACCTGTTTCATAGTCCCTTAGAGGGTAACTTAGATATAAGAGCAACATAGTTTTTGAGGTAACTAAGCTTAAACTGTTTGTTTCCTAAAATTACACATTCTTCAATTAAAAGTTCAAAAAAATCTTTCTTAGTAACTATACTGTACATCTTAGGATGCTGATTTGTTTTGATACCAATAGCTTAATTGTAGATTATGATAGTCTACACAACTCCACATCAACCTCAAGGCATCTTTACCAGTGGAATTTCACATATCTACATCCTATATGTTTATATTTTTAATGTAAACCTTAGCAATTAGCAAGTTTAACCATAGACACAAAAATATCCCAGTTCAGGCAAACATGTAAAACCAATATTTAAAAGGCAATTTTGTACTGGAATATTTTTTAATAATTTAATCTTCAGGATCAGATGCTCGCGCGGGTTCGTACCTGGTGCAAAGGTTATCCATCGCCATTCAGCGAGGTAACGCGGCCAGTGTTACGGATACCTTTGCGCCAGGGGCAGCTCGTGGGGGCATTGTCGACTAGCTTAAGTTTAGGCTTAAATTCATTTTTATATATTTTTTTGTATTTGACATATTTTCTTTGATTAAATGACTTTCCAAAACTGAAAATTTAATCTTACATACATATTCTCACGCCTGTTTTCCCAAGAGGGGCAGGCAGAACACATGAATTCAAAAATCCAGTGTCAGGTAATCAGATAGTTAAACGTTTTATCTTAATAATAAAATAATAATCCAGCCTAAATACGTCCCACTGCTGGGGACACGCCTCCTCTCAGTATGAGATTGATTGGGCTATAGTTGCCACATGGGCTCAGTGCGGAACTTCACAGACAACAATGAATCACTTCATTGCTGTGTGCAGGTTTCCTCATGATGTTTTCATTCACCGAATAACTTGTGGTAAATATCAATTTTGATTCTAATTTTATCTTATCTTAGTTATCCTTGCTGTTTGTTTGTTTGTTCCGCTTTCACGCCGCAACTACTGAACCGATTGCTTTGAAATTTTGCAGACGTAAAGATAGAAGTCCGGATTAAATAATAGGGTACTTTTTAACCCGGAAAAAATTGATGTTCTCTAGGGAATGTTCGCTTTATACCGCAATATAACCGAATTCCACGCGGGCGAAGCCGCGGGCGGAAAGCTAGTATTATATATTTTAGTAGAATAAATAAGTAGGTAGGTAGATAGGTTGTCTATTACATATTTATATTTACCTTAAATGGGAAATAAACCAACCAAGTGCGAGTTGAACCCACGCATGAAGTTTTTGATACCAGTGTCAAAAAAAATGGAGCAGATCTGCTACTAAGGATACGAGAGGTTAACCTTGTTTTTAAATCTTTAGCTATCATGGTTTGTGAGATAAAACAGACTGTTGAACACTACATTCTTGGTAATAGGGTCCCGCTTTATGTCCCCTTTTGTATTTAAGTGTAACAAATAAATTGTTATGTGAATTTAATCAACAAAATATAAACTTAGGAAAGCCATAGAAAATAAATCACTCACATCATAAGAACAACCCTAAAGCTTATGTCATGTTTAAGTGCCTTTTAGGTTCTTCGGTTTTTAGGTTAGTGCATTACAAATATGTACTGAATTTCAACTCTGTTTGATAAATTGTTACAAAGCCCCTTTATGGCCTCCTTCCCTGACAGCTCTCCTAACCCTACTGGTTGTCTCCTTGGGCAAAATATTTTTTAAAGATTTAAAGATTTAGACTTAGACTTTGTTTTCTACTCAATTTCCTAGTGTTGTACTACTAAATTTAATCAATATTCATCAGTTTCATCACAAATTGTCTGTTACTTTGATAGCAAGATTGATACTTAGATTTGATATGCTGATTGATTGTGATGCAGATTCATCATCATCCAGTTTGTACCATCACTGGGCACAATTTTCTCTCTATATGAAGCGTCTTGAGCTAGAGTCCCCACATAGACCTAACGCTGATTGGAAACTTAATATACAAAATTGAATTCCTCCACAGTTGCATGCAGGATTCCTCATTCGTTCATGATTTCTTACTGATTATAGAGAATATATTTATATTAGTCTTATGTACAAAACGAGCCATTTCTACATTGTAACCTACCAATAAGCCGTGATAGCCCAGCAGTTCGAACTGTGGCCTCTCAAGCAGAGGGTCGTGGGTTCAAACCCCGGGCTCGCACCTCTGAATTTTTCGGAATTTATGTGCGATATCAAATTTGATATTTATCACGAGCTATTCGGTGAAGGAAAACATCGTGAGGAAACCTACACACAGCGACGAAGTAATTCAACGTTGTATGTGAAGTTCCCAATCCGCACTGGGCCCGCGTGGGAACTATCGCCCAAGCCCTCTCATACTGAGAAGAGGCCTGTGCCCTGCAGTGGGACGTATATAGGCTGATGATGATGATGATGATGATGAACCTACCAATGCCATCTAAATTGTAAAAAATCTGATTGTTAGGAATGCAAGAATCACCCCAAAATTAACCTCATACCCTATTCCATACATATTTTGAAAAATATTACCAACTATACTAGGTCTCTTGTCTCTAAACATTCTTGACGTCTTTTTATTGAAATACACAGTATAAAAATGAAAATCGTTACAATATTTCAATTATGAAAGTAAATGACTTTTTCATACCTAAATTGTAAAATGTAAAGATGTTGATTTATAAAGTGTATGTTTAAATAAAAAGACACGTCAAGATTGTTTACCATCTTTTAAGTACCTAAAGGTCTCTAGTATAGCTTTTGCCCGCGGCTCCGCTCGCGTTAAATTCGGGGTAACACTACATTGGTTACATTATTGACAATTGCCAAGGATCTCTAATTTTTTCAAAATGAAACGTAGCCTACGTCAATTCGGAACAATGTAGCATTCTGATAGTGT
The DNA here is from genome assembly GCA_005406045.1 of Adoxophyes honmai. Classification (NCBI taxonomy): domain Eukaryota; kingdom Metazoa; phylum Arthropoda; class Insecta; order Lepidoptera; family Tortricidae; genus Adoxophyes; species Adoxophyes honmai. Next base: position 153,282 of record BHDV01072064.1, on the reverse strand, counting down.
TTTTTTTTAATCGGCCCAGTACTTTTTGAGCCTATTCACTACAAACATACAAAAATACAAACAAATCTTTCCTCTTTATAATATTAGTATAGATAAAATATTTTATAACAGATTACAACAAGAAGAGCAGTATGCATATATGTATTTAGTCATGCACATGTGCACATTCTAAAACTATGTCAACTTGATTGACGAGTCAGTTGTCTACTCATCACTTTTAATATAAATTGATCAATATCATTATAATATCTGTGAATTATCAAAGTGTCTTACCAGAAATAAGTATTGTAGCCCATAAACTATGGAGTTAACTGTGAGCACAGGTTTCCAGTCTTCCCTTAGTATATTGAGGCACACATTTCCTTCCAGGTCTATATTGGGATGGTATACAGCCGTCTCACACTTCACTTTAGGAGGTTCGTGCGGATAGTTTGGTCCTACCTGTGAATGGCAATTGACAATTGATTTATATTTTGACAATAAATAATAGACTAATTTCAGTGTAGAACTAATAAATTTTGTGTCTTACAGAATATTACTTTATAATGAAACAGTATAAAATTTTGTACTTAATTGAACATCATATTGGAATAGTAAGATTCAATTGTTGTCATATAGTCAGGCCGCTAAATATACAATATGTACTTATTTCACCAATGTCATGTTTGCTAAATTCAATTCTATATTTTGAATCATTGCTTAACCTCTCATATGTGGGGTGATGTGTGCGGGGTTTTCTAGGTATTTATATGGAGCAGATCTGCTACTAAGCATACGAGAGGTTACAAATGCATTAAAATACCCCACCATATTTAGTCAGAAATTAGTTATCTGATTTTTATTTGGTTCTCTTTTACCATTATATAGATTGTCTTATTTATAAAGTTCACATGCAATGCATTGAAAATAAACTAATAGAGGAACAAAGCCAGTACAGGTAGCTAGAGAATCTTCAATTCTATAACTAAAAGGTCCAGATTAAATTCAATTTCAAGGGTGCTCTGAACTATTGTATGATCCTTTCAGATTGTCTTCATGTTATACACATTTTGTAAATAAACAAATGCATAAGCACTGTTCAAAAGTTCAAATGGGCTGAAAGTACCCAACCAAAAAAGATGTCCCGCGGACACTCTCCTGTTTCGTAACTAATAACAGAGTAAATTTTCAATATGGGAGCTAGAATTGAAATCAAAAAGTTTATTTGTTAATTGAAAAAAAAAAGGTAAGGCTGGGCTACGACTATGCTAGAGACCGATAGGTACTTAAAAGATGGTAAACAATCTTGACGTGTCTTTTTATTTAAACATACACTTTATAAATCAAAATCTTTACATTTTACAATTTAGGTATGAAAAAATCATTTACTTTCATAATTGAATTGTATATTGTAACGATTTTCATTTTTAGACTGTGTATTTCAATAAAAAGACATGTCAAGATTGTTTACCATCTTTTAAGTACCTATCGGTCTATCTATAGTATAGTCCTAGCCTCTAAGTCTACACTTATAGAGTTAACTGTGTCTTAGAAATACAATACCTATAGTAGATTTGTTTAGATAGTTAAAACAATATAAACAATCTTGATGTGTCTTCTTATTTAAATATACACTTTAGAAATCAAAATCTTTACATTTTATAATTTAGGTATGAAAAAATCATTTACTTTCATAATTGAATTGTATAGTGTAACAATTTTCATTTCTAGACTGTGTATTTCAACAAAAAGACATGTCAAGATTGTTTACATTGTTTTAACTACCTAAACAAATCTACTATAGTTGGAATACAAAAAATACAAGAGGCTACTCCATGCATGTAAGTAGCCAAGGTACTTCCTGGCACGTGATATGAGGCATCATTAAATATTGTGTTTACAGATGACTTAATACTCTTTTAGCAAGTTTTAGGATGAACAGAATACTTGAAATTAAAGCAAAGTAAAGTAAGTATTGTAATTCACTGTAAATTGATTTTTAATTAATAAAAATAAGATAAGATCTTTTGTAACTAGTCTGAGGACAAAAAAATATATTAAATACAAGCAATAACAAGGATTACCTTAAAACTAAATACAAATCTGCCTCCTCGATAAAAACCCTCATCAGGGCATATTATGAGTTTGAAGTTCAATAAGTCATCTTGATCAGGAAACTCTGTGCTACATGTCTTGGGCAGATTTAATTCATTCAAATCTGAAAAAAACATACATTTTGTTACAATAACTATTAAAACAGCGGCATCATTGATATAATATACGGAAGATCCAAATAACTAATGGTGACGTAGATTGCGCGGTGCAAAATTGTTACTTCCCGATGAGATGAGACGAGGCTGTGAATTCCACTCAGCAAAGTAGAACTATGATGACATTTCACAAATTATAGTCATTTTTGTAATATTTCTTGTTCCTACCTTTTGTGATTCGTAGCTGAGCTGCCGTTGCCTTCTTTTGTGATCCACCAGCTCTCGCTGTACCCTCCTCATCTTTCTTTTGCTGTTTTAGTGAAAAAAGTTTAATCATTGTCCTATTCTAATCGATATAATATAGAAATTACAACCACGACTTATTTTGACAGAGTATTTTTGTACACACTGCCTCAACGTTTATACGATTAGTAAAATAATAAAATAATTATTTTTTGTGTAGATTTGATTGGTAACTAGATAATAATGTTAAATTAGTTTATTTTAGACCAATCACAAGCGAGCCAGACAGAACTTAGTCACAGTCGGACAGTCAGAATCTCGTCAGAATACTGTAACCACAGATAAAACATACTGGCATCTCGCCGCTCGCATCATTCGATCTAGGTCATATAACTGAAAAATAAAGCCTTTTGACGAAAGACAATGGCTAAGAAATCGTATATAACATGAAATCAACTACAGGTTTATAAATCAGAGTTGGGCAAGACTAAGAATTTGAACATAGTATTTCACTGTTTTTCCTATATGTTTTTTTTTTTCAATTTATTTGAAGAAGTAAAACTTTTTCCCACTCTTAAAGCAGCTTATAACCAGTTTTTGAGCCTCGATCTCGATGGAGTTGAAGGCGAACCGCTGAAATATAACAATGTTCACATGGATATCATACATAACAATGAGAAGACATCAATGAAGGATAAGGACTCCGTTTAACTTAGTACCCGGCAAGTTAGATGGCACGACTTTAAGCCTGCAATACATGTTGGCCGAGCCTTGACGAGTGTACGCCAATACCAACGTCTAGACAGTTCATTTGCGTTGCCTTGCCTTTGCTTGGCGACGCTCGCCTAGTTGGTCGAACGGAGGCAAGCGCCAACGTGTTTACAACGCATTTGGCATCGTTGTCACTCGTGATCACTTCATCACTTGCTGCACTTCGGGAATGTAGGCCAACGCGAGCCTATACAAATCGACACAGGCCAAGCGCTACTGTCTACATGTTTGGCAAAATTAAGACCAACGCGAGCCTAGGCCATGGACAAACATGTGGACGCTATTGGCCGAGTGGGCGCGAGTGCCTTTGATTTGTGACGAAAAACCGACAACGTTCCGAAGTGCAACAAGTGATCACGAGTGACAGCGGGTCGTGGCAAACGATGGCAAATGCGTTGTATACACGTTGGCGCTTGCCTCCGTTCGACCAACTAACTAGGTGAGCGTCGCCAACTCGCCAAGCAATGGCAAGGCAACGCAAATATACTGTCTAGTAGAGATGGGTTATACTAGGTAAATTTAATATCAGGTACACCTGTTCCTAATCCACAAAAATACCTAATCCAAATACCTAATCCACATAGTACAGAGTATTGAGCGTATACCTACGATAACTTAACTAGTGCTGCGTACCGTACTGCACCTAATCCACATAGTATAGAGCATTGAGCGTATGATACGATGCAGTACCACGGCGTACTACACTGTGTCACCATACCATTCTAAGTAAACTTGTTTAATAAACTGTAATCTTCCCTTCATACTTTTACAGGCTTAGGAATGACAGCTTAAAATTGAGCCAAGCAAGCAGGCGTATTTAATTTAAAGGCGGCTAGTCGGTAGTAGTGAGTACTTGGATTAGGTGGATTAGGTACTGCATCCTTTGGATTAGGTACGGCCTAATCTCGGAAAATACCTAGTATTTTTATCTGATCTAATATTTTCGCCTCACCTCTACTGTCTAGACGTTGGTATTGCCGTACACTCGTCAAGGCTCCGCCAACATGTATTGCAATATGTATTGTATTGTGTCCATTGGCCTAGGCTCGCGTTGGTCTTTAATTTGCCAAACATGTAGACAGTAGTGTTTGGCTTGTTTTGATTTGCTTAGGCTGCGCGTTGGCCCGCGCTCGGCCAACATGTATAGCGGGCTTTGAAAGAGAGAGAGAAAGTTCGCACAACAGCTTTTCCAGGTAACATTTTAAAATAAGCGATGCGCAAATTTACACACTCTTTCTCGCTAAAATCGTGCCATCTATGGTATCTATCTTGCCGGTGTCTGTACATGTTTATCACTTATAATTAAATTATTAAATTATTATTACATTTGTATTGCAAGTTGCCTGTGGTATAAATTTATAGCCCTAACAGACGACCAAATCTGGTTTGTTCCGAACAACAAACTTGGTTGGTCGAACAAATTCGATCGTGTGGCCGAGCCACCAAACCGTTTGGCAGTTTGGCACTTTATTTTGCAAATCTTTTCTTTTTTTTCCTGTTCTTTTTGGTAGGCGTAATAGCTACGACGGTTGCCACAACTAACGCGATTTTGGTTTGTTTTGATAAAGTCGGAGGCATTGTTGACTTGAGGTAGCACGAAAAGCACTGAACCGTGTTTGACAGGTTCGATGGTGTTTGGAGCAAACCAAGTTTGTTGATCGGACCAAACCAGATTTGGTCGTCTGTTAGGGCTTTAAACAGTACACAGAATAAGAATATATCAATATATTATTATCTGTGGTTTCGTTAGCGATGGCGCCTATGGCACTGAAGTGTTCTGCTATGGTTCTGATAAAATTTGTCGCAAACATTGTTATCGGTTTTAAATGAGAGAGTTTTGACGTCAAGTATACTCACATTGAAACATAAAATAAGAAACAGAGCTCCCAGACGAGTTCCAATAGTTTTAGTCGCCAGTATGGAAGTCGAAGACGTGATAGAACTTGGGTCTTCGGATGAAGAATCTGATGCACATCCTCGTAAAAAGGTATTAGTTTTTGTAAATTAGTCTGTAGTATTGTTTGTAGTTTCTAACAGAACTTAGCGAATGATCCCGTATGGTTTCATCAACTTTATCGAAAGTGAGCCGATCGCGAATGGCTGAGATTTTCGACGGCTGTATAGATACTGCTTTATTCACTGTTTTATTGATGTTACAGCTTCTACCCTCAATACCGTGCGACTTGTTGATTTTAAATGTAATTCTTTTTTATTGTGACTTTATACTTTAAAACCAAAACTACAATCATAGCCCATTGTTGTTACTAACCCAGTTTTTAAATTTTTTTTATACTTTGGGTTACAATTTTTTTCAAGTGCAACTTGTTCTACCATTTGACATCAAAGTAAATATAAGCAATTTATGTTATAAGAGCTATACATATTATTATATCTATACTAGCTTTCTATAGGTTTTGACAATCATGTAAGGATATTTTTTGCATTAACACAGTCATTTGAATGTTAATTTTAGTTGTACACATATTACTATCTTAAATCTTAATGATAGAACCTGTTGTGTTCGATAACTTAAACATTAATCAACTGTTTTTTTATCATAGAATTGCTTAGACCACTTATTAATACATGATTTCCATACATACATACATACATATTCTCACGCCTGTATTCCCATGAGGGGTAGGCAGAGCACATGAATTCAAAAATCCATTGCCACTTTAGCAAATTCAGGGTAGCCAGATGGGTAAACGTGATATTGCATGATTTCCAGTATCTAATAATGTGTACTGTAGCCATTAGGGAATTTACTCATGTGTTTCTACTGTCTCATTCATCTGGGCACAACTTTTGTAGAAATGGAAGAATGTTGTGATACAATTGTTTTGACATTCATATTATAGAAAACAACATCAAAAATCTACAGCAGATTTATATAAAATGCAGCCAGATGAATGAGGCATTCAATTATCTAAGTTAACCTGTGCTACACTAAAAAGTTAAATGCTGATAAATAAATTTCATAATCATAAACATTGCAGAACCACAGACTTATATTGAAATAGATGACTCAAGTGTATGTACTTTGCGTGCCAAAAATGGAGCCAAAAGGGAGAGCAATGCTCTTCCTTTGACGCAATTTAATTTAATTTTCTAGCACTTAGATTAGATGTAACTGCTTAAAAACAGGACAACTTGAATAAGGCGGCGTCACCTTTGAGTCGGTTTCACTCGGACTGTCAATTCCCATCACTAAAGTGCTCATCTGACGTTACAGTAAGTAGTGAAAAAGTGGCACACTTGGTTTTCATACAAACACAGGAACTTGCAGTATCTATTTAGATGTAAGTCTCTGGTCAGAACAGAACCGTGAGCAGAGTTGAAAGAGTTGACTATGCTAATTTTTTTTCTAACAAGCTAATAATATTATATGTTTATTTGATTATATTTCAGTGCATGATATTTGACTCTCTTCAGAAATCACATACTTAGACATGCTCCTATGTCGTACATCCTTTAAATATTATTTACAGTCAAAAATTTTATGTTATCTATTATCTTGTTGTTTTGCTAAATTTCCTACATTTGGCCATTGTTGAATGTCTTGACTTTTTTCTTCATAAGCTGTGAGTAAACTATTCAGAATATGTGGCAGGACTATCATCTATTGTTGACGCGACAAGACATGATCCCTGACATGATCCATGACAGTTCATGTTAGTGATGGGGCGTGTCGATGGAACTTAACTTTATTATAGACAAAGGAGTTTTGTTATGTTGTCCTTGAAGTGATTTAATTTTTTTGGCATAAATTAAAACCTAAAAAAACCTAAATTTTCCAAAAATAGAAATGGACCCATTTAATTTCCATATCGTATAATTGTACCCAGTAAACAAACTTTCGTTTTGTGAACCAGTTCATTTATGTAAGGCATGTACCGTACCGAAAAGTTTTTTTACAAAATCCTTATACCAGTAAAAATTTGCTATTTTTAATTTTTGTTAATATCCCTCTATTTATGATATCTTTGTGCATCTATTGGCATATATTATTTTCAAGTTATCGACATTTTTTTATCGATATTTTTCCACATTAGTCGATGTCTTCCAAACGAAGTAACTTTTGCAAGACGTAAACGTAAATTCTGGTTGAGATAATTCCTTGTAAATGTTAAGAATTGTTATAATTCCATCGAAATATCATTGTAATATAATAAATCTACCTAAAATTAATAAACGTAATTTTTAAACGCCTACGGTTCGATTTTAATGTAACGGTGACGCCGCTACAAGGTTGTATCGTGATTATTACTGTCAGTGTCCCAGGGATCATGTCTCGTCGATTCATCCATAGAACTCTTTAAGTTTGGTTGTTTGGTTAGGTCAGTTTTGTAACAATCTTGAATAATTTATACCTAGTTTCTGAATAAAGCTAACATCAAGAACCATATCAATCCTATATGTATATGTTCTGCTGCTGAGCTCAAGCTTCATCTAAATTGTAAGAGTGTTCTGGCTCAACTACCATGCCATCACTGCTGCGTGAAATCCTATAGTAAAAGCAACATAATTTGTGAATATGGTTTTAAATATTTTTTTCAATAGAAAGTTTAGTAACTGGCTGGTTTTTTGTTACATCTGTTTAATTTTATAGCACATCCAAGGTTTTCATGATGATGTGAACCTGATGCAGTTTAGGGCACTCCCAACATTAATTAAACTGATAAATCGCATTGGATGGTTAATTGCCCATACATTTTTGACATCATACAATCATTTTATAACAATTGGTTATTGGTTGGAGGGACTTATGGAATGGTTGTTTGTTTTAGATAGTATGCTGAACTGTGTGCATATATCCTCACATTGTTTTTATGTATGTCCAAATGCCAATTAAACTTGTTGAGGTTGAGAGTGAGTAAAGATGCCAACAACCTCACCAAAGACAGTTAGTAATGTGACAACCTCCAATTAAATTATTATTGTACAAGTTATTATGCATTTATTAATTTATATTTATTAATCAATTTCACTAACCAATGAATATTAATAAAATAGTTAATAATTCTATGTGTAAATTCAGATATTTAAAAACTGCCTTATCATGGTTTATCATTATTGATGTTTAAAATAAAAATTTACTGTAGTACTGTGCTACCATTAACTTATACATGTATTTTATTGATAACATATTGCCAGTAGTTCTTACAGAAGCTTTTTGAAGTAAAAAGTAATTCTTAAATTAGTTGAAATGGCTGCATATAATGAATAGGCTTAGGACTTTTGGATGCTCATAGTGGTTTTAGAATCCATGGAGTCATCATTTTCCTAAATATTTATTGACAAGGTCAAATCAAAGTGTAAAATTAAGTGTCATGAATCATGAGTCATGATCATGATTTATGCGGATATATCAGTAACGAATTAATTATCATAACTCTACACAAGTTACAGTACCTCATTGGAGTTTCAATAGTGCCGAATAAAACATACATATTAGCTGCGAGAAGATATTTTACTTTTAATGAATTAAAGTACATTATTATGTTTAAGCTAATACATATTTTACTAGACTATTTTTTAGACTTAGAAAAAATCTTATTAGAATTTTAACATAAATGGCAACTCCATGGATTCTAGAACTATGGCAAGCATCCAAAAGTCCTAAGCCTAATAATGAATGAGGATTTGTGGTGTCACACCTTTGTAAAAATGTACCATATAGTCACTTGATATTACTAAACATCATACCCCTTAATTTTTTGTTCCTCAAATAAAAGATTTTTTTTTGCATAATATTTGTAATTAATAATATGATTGGCAATTGTTAATTTTATTATACATAATTTCATTTAAAATACTTTAATTTTATTGCACTGCGAAGATGATATAACATATATTATTGTACATAATAATATAGATAAAGGGCAATGGTTGTAGATATTTACAAACATAATTTTGTTTATATTTTATTTTTTAATTTTAAAAAGTTTAAAAGAAAATTTTGTTCTTATACTATTGGGTTAGTTAAAAAAGGCCATTTTATTTTAATTTAATCAATTAAATAAATAAGTAGTCTAGCCTAAATGTCGTCCCATTCCTGGGCACAAGCTTCCTCACAGTTCCTGCATGGGAACCATAGGCCGATATTACAATAAAAAAAGTGGTAAAATATAGTTAGTGTTTTTTTTGGAATTTGGTAGGTACTGAAACTGAGCGACTATTTATGTGGGCACTGTATAATAAATTACTTTATTATGGAACTGATTTAATTTTTATTTGATCGATTGATTACATTGTTATGTCACTAATGTGGTTAGAATTTTACTTCATTTCATACATAGATGTAGTAAATTACAACTACAAGGTATGCTGTAGGTGACAGGTTAGCAGCCTTTCACAATCATACCCTTTCTTAGGGTTCCGTACCCAAAGGGTAAAAACGGGACTGCTACGACTACTAAGACTACTAAGACTTCGCTATCCATCTGTCTGTCTGTCTGTCCATCTCTCTGTCTGTCTGTCCATCTGTCACCAGGCTTTTTCTCATGAACCATAAGAGCTAGGCAATTGAAATTTTCACGGATGATGTATTTCTGTTGTCACTTTAACAACAAATACTAAAATCAAACTAATTATAATAATTAAGGGGTCTCTCATAAAAATAACTCTGCTTAACTTAGAATAATTCTGTCACCTGTATGTATGTATCTCAAGAACTGCGATAGCTAGGCAGTTGAAATTTTCACAGATTGTGTATTGTTACTACAGCAAAAAATATTAATAATAATGAAGGGGGGCTCCCATACAATAAACATGCTTTTCACTTTTTTTTAATACGTCATAAACCGCAATTTATCTTTGTGCCCTTACCGTTTAGTCCGACTCGCACTTGGCCAGTTTTTTCTAACTTTATATCTAAACAAATACTAAATGTGACTACAAAACCTGAAATAGTCGTGGGTTTTTTGTCTGTGTAATATTTGTGTGCTCTACAAATCCTATTTGGTAATGTAGGCATTAGATTTATGTTTGTATGTAAAGTTTATAATTGATTTTTTCAGATGAAATCCGTCGAAAATGCAATGGTCCATATTCCAAGAAAGCTGCATGGAGTCACCATCAAGCCAGTTAATAAGGCAAATGCAACAAATACCCAGAAGTTATTTTCTGGAAAAAATATTACTGTGACCAAATTGTCTAAGCCACCACTGTCAGCTCCAGTTGGTCCAGCCGGGCAAATGAAAACACCGATTAAATCGGCCCATAAAACTCCAAAAGGCGTTATGAAAAAAAAAATGCCAGTAAAGACGAATGTTTTCCAGAATAAAGTAACAACAGCAATGGTAATAAACCCACTTAGTCAAGTAAAAAGAAATAATTCGCAGACTTTTGTTAACTGTGGTGTCACCAAGTTACAAAATCCCATTCCAATTTCAAACGTGCCAGCACTTAAGAAATTGCCACCCAGTGTTACAATTAAAAAGACTACGCCGGTGCAATCTAAAAGGACTATACCGACGCAAATTCCAATCACCATAATTAATGCAGCGAAAGTCGTACCGAAACGCGTTAACCCTATAAAAAGAAAAACACCGGTACTGCAAACAGTTGAACTTGACGATGAAGAGTCCTCGCAGTCATCAAAGCGTCCCCGGTGGTATGTGACGCCAGAGGATCAGACAAAGGCAGATGCTACTACTCAAGAGAGTTTAAATAACAAGGAGCCAGAGAAACCTGCTTACATTGAAATCACAATAGAAGACAGTCCTATAAAACCGCCAAAAACAAAACGAACACGGGAGCTAAGTATTGAAACTGTTGTCACGATAGAAGACAGTCCAAACAAGGATGGAACGCAGAATATCAACCAAGAAGATGGCAGTGATGAGGAGGCAAATACCAGTAAAAAGATTCCACACAGTAAAAAGAAACTTGAATATGAACATGCCCTGGAAAAAATTGAAGAAACACACACATTTGAAATTGAAATTGAACCTGTTGCAATAAGTGAATCAATTACTTCTACTGAAAAAGACAGTAAAATTGTTACTTTGATACCTAGCTTTGTCGAAGTAGAAGAGTCAGTGGTAGAGATAGCAGAGAACTCCCAGGGAGATATTTCTGTTGCTGTCGTAGAAGTGGAAGAATCAGTAAAAGAGAAAGCTCCAAGCCTAAACAAAACAGAATCTGATGTGCAAGTCGAACCAGCTCAACTTAAAGAGATAACTGAACCCTCAACATCAACTAATGACAACAATGAAACTGAATTTTCTTCCACTTATCTAAGTTTCATAGATTTATGCCTCGAATTAGAAAACTCTGATGACATGAAAAAAATTGTAGAAAAGAAAATTAAAACATATTACAGGCAGGTTCCCAAAGAGTATACAGAGTCAGAAGAGTTTATAGATATGGTGTCAAGTAAAGTTGCAGCTATAAAAGCTGCACCGGAAAAAATGTATCTGTATATTAAGGATATTGTAGATGAACTGAATTTGCAACGAAAACTAGCAAAGCAGATGCCAGTATTGCTGGAAAAACCTAAAGGTGAGTATTTTTTGGTACAAATCAACAGAACCCTGAAATTGAACAACATATAATTTGCTCATTTGTTCCTAAAATACATAAATTTATCCGCTGCGGCTTATTAATCAAAATGTGTTTGATGGCTGGTCCTAACCTATAATATCAAAACCAAATTTCAGAACCAGAAACCTTTAGTCTTGGCAAAGACGGAGATTATGATCCAAGCAAGCAGAGACAGATCCGCAAATTGGAGAAAACTCTTAAAAAACTTAACAGGGCTATACAGAAACTGGAGATGCAGGAAGTGGACTTTGAAGATGATGAAGATTCAGTGTATCTACTGACTGAAAAGTGAGTTTTTTAACTTTTCTATCCTAACTTTTCTTGTTTAGGGTTCCGTACCCAAAGGGTGAAAACGGGACCCTCTTACTGAGACTTCGCTGTCTGTCCATCTGTCACCAGGCTATATCTCAGGAACGGTAAGAGCTAGGCAATTGAAAATTTCAGACATGACGTATTTCTGTTGCTGCTGTAACAGCAAATACTAAAATCAAAATAATAATTATAATTAAGGGGGTTCCCATACAAAAAACGTGTTTTTTTATGCTTTTTTTGGTACGGAACCCTTCTTGCGCGAGTCTGACTTGCACTTGGCCGGTTTTTATTATTTTAAAATGTAGCTTTGGACTAAGGACGAGTATTATGGAGCACCCGCGAAATTTTCATAGAAAATTAAACAAAATTAAACCTTTTTTTTTAATTTGACAACTATCATTTTTTTTCGTAGTTTTAATTTTAGTTGATGGTCAATTACATTTGCAAAATTAAATCTGCTGTAGCTAATTTGATTAAAAGTTTTATTAGGTTTAAAATCGCTCGACCACTGTGTGAGCGCTTATAGACCGCGGATATTCTACCTCGAAGCCCCCGTATCCGAACATCACTTTACCTTGGAGACTCATAGAAATAATTTTAAACAAAAAAAAAACCGACTTCAAATTAGCAATATTTTAAAAGTATTCTGTTTACTGAATGTAAAATCTTGACTTCATCAACAAATTACCGAAAACGCCGTACATCTCCATATAAAATTTGAAGAGTTCTCTCGATTTCTCCAAGATTCCATCATCAGATCCTGGTTTCGTGCCAATGGGACCAATTTCGAGTTATACCCTTTCGATTAAAAAAAAAATTTTGAAAATCGGTCCACGGGTTTTTGAGATATCGAGTAACACACAAAAAAAAAAAAAAAATTAGGTCGAATTGAGAACCTCCTCCTTTTTGAAGTCGGTTAAAAATAGTACGTCTTGATAATAAAATAAATAAATATCACTGGATATTTACACCAATCACCTAGTCCCAAAGTAGGCAACTTAATGCCTGTGTTATGGGTACTAGACAACGGATAAACCTACTAATATGTAGATAAACATCCAAGACTCGAAAGCAAACATTCGTATTCATCATACAAACATCGGCCCCAACCGGGGATCGAACCTGGGACCTTAAGCTTCACAGTCAGGTTCTCTAACCGCTGGGCTATCCGGCCGTCAATAATCCAGCCTTGATGCCTACACATGCCTATCCCTCTTTCATAAGTAGCCATTATTATTTTTATCGAAAAATCCAGTGCCACGTTTAGCAATTTCAGGGTAACCAGATGGTTACATGTGAAATTGCAGTGACAGGTTGCTAGCCCATCGCCCACAATACACTAACCCTTTCCCAGAGTCGACTCTTACGACACCCACGGGAAGAAAGGGGGAGGTACTATTCTAACCCGGCACCACACGGGGAATTCATGTGCTCTGCCTACCCCTCTTGGGAATATAGGCGTGAGAATATGTATGTATGTATGTATTATTTTTATTGTTTATTCAAAGGTACAAGGAGAAGATGGTACGCGTTCACGCTAAATTCTGTCAGCTGACGAACTCTAAAATGCCATCGGAGCCCCGTCTGGTGATAGAACCGCGGCCGGGGCTGGCGCCGGGGCCCGCGAAGAGGCTGGAGGCCTGGATAAACAGGAATAACAAGTTGACGTTCCCCGATTTTCATGACGTGCTGCGTTGCGTCAAAGAGGCCAATGAAGAAGATAAACTAAATTGGAATGATGCTTTTATCATGGAAGAAGGTAATCTTTTCGATATCTTTTTTTAACATGTAATGCATATGCGACTGAATTAGATTATCTGATTTTTTTACGAATTTGATCTGTTTTTGGCATTTAGTTGCCGACCAACGTTTTCCTAGTTATGTTTTTAGACAGTTTGAATTGATTTTTTTTTCATACCTATGTATAACTACTGTAATTTACTGTAATTTACGTTTTGTTTTTACACAACAGCTAAATTTATCAATTTTATTACTCACACAATTATTTCAAAATAATGATTTCAGCGAGGGACCTATTTATTCGATGTGGTAAGAAGTTGCAAAGACGGAGACAGGAAAAAGAATGGAGGATAGCCACCTCTAGGGTAACTCTCTCGGAGGATCCTGCTGAACATAGTACTGAATTGAAAAAACGATTGGAAGATAATCGTCGTCTAGCAAGTAACAAAGAGAACGAAGTTATAAATTTGTACGTTCAATAATTAATATTAGGTCCTTACCTATGAAATTGGCGATTTTTGTTTCGTGATTCTAACCATCGCAACTTCCATAACATAAAAGATTTATTACGTACTCATTATTACAAAAGATTTTGCCTTCGTCGTGCAAATTTTGACTGCCATAAATCCAAAGAATTGTATCATAACCCCACAAAAAAATACTTTGAAAATCAAGTTTTTTCATGCTTCCAGAATTGTGTATGTAATTGGTTGCAACAATTAAATGATCCATTTTTTTTATTAAAATTGATTCTAGTAGTTAGTTTATAAGTGTCTTTAAACACTGACATAAGTTTTATAACACTATCATTTTTGGTTGCAAAATAATTGTAAAAACACTTAGTATGAAAAACGCAAATGTCATGAAAATCTTCATACAAAACGCCAATTTCATAGGTAAGGACCCAATTATTAGATTTTATGTCATCCTGCATTATATATTATATATTTTTTCTCAAATCACCTTTGTGTTTCCAGGTTTTCTGATCGCCAAAATCAATTAAAACTAGAAGCTGTAGATATTAACGATAAGGAAGCAGAAGAATCTCCCGAAGAAAGCGAGGAAGAAGAAAACGACGAAAGCTTATCTTTAGAAAGTAAGCAAAGAAGAAAAGAAAGACTTAAAAGACTTCTGCACGAACAGTCAAAGAAGAATCCCACTAAGAAACCTCAATCTACTGAGATCGACACTAATGAACAAGAAGTATCTGATATTACATCTGCCAGTAATGATAAATTTGACAATACAGACAAATTAGAAACTTTCACTGATGACAATAGCATACAGTCATTGAGTAACGACGACAGTAATGAAATGGGCTCAGATGTAGATGAACTACATTTGTTACAAAAATTGCATTCTGATCATGAGAGGCGGAATGACACTGGTCCTGAATCTTCTGATTCTGAGACTCCCATAGCTATTTCTGATACCCTGGATTCGAGTTCCGATGAAAGCAATATTGATATACAAGAAAAACCTTGTGATATTATTAGTATTGAAAATTCAAGTTACTCTGATGAATCCGATTCTCAACAAGGTAGCGACAAAACAAACAAAGAGCAATCTGAAATGGTTGAAAATGTAGTTGAAGAGAGTTTGATTATTGAATGCTCTCCTAATACTGTAGCACAAGACCCAATCGATGATACTGTTGATAATGTCAAAACCACAACGTCGGATATGGAAAACAATGCATCAGAGTTAGGGAAAGATAGTGATGAATGCGTTTTCAATGATCAGATCGAAGATGTGCAACTGACGTCAATTACGAAAAACGAATCTGTAGAGACCACATCACCTAAGGAATGTTTCGCGGAGAAAATTGAAACAATACCCAGGGCAGATCCGCCTACCACCACAAATAGTGTAGATATATTATTATCTAATCATAAGGAAAATAATAAGGAAAATGAATTTCTTAAAAAAACCGAGCAAGTAATACCAAATAAAAAAGACAATCTTGTACCCGAATCTAAGTATGAAGCATCAGGAACTGATTCTATTGTACAAAATGATTTAGTTACTCAATCTACCTCTAATCTAAGTAGTGATGTGAACAGCAACAGTAAATCACAATCCAATCATCCCAATGATCTGGAAGGACATACAATTGGAAACGTGGACTTATCGACACTGGCATCGAAATCAGTTTCTTTCGACTCTAATGATATTCTTGCTGCGTCTGCTAGTTCTACATTAGAAAATACAAATTGTCAAAAAACATCTATAGAGGGCGACAAGGATATTATTGAACCAAAAGAAAGCATTTCGGAGGTATTAGAAGAATGTCGTAGTGGTGACGTTGGCTTTGAAGCAGAGATGGGGAGTGAAATTTTGATTAGTAATGTGGTATCAATTAGAAAACCGGATCTAACCAACGGGACATTGAAAGAAAATCTGAATCCGAACCAAGACCTTGAAGGAGAAGCTACAATGGAGTCAGATATACCAATTATTAGTAACGGAAATTCGAATGACGAAATCGTTTCTAAGAATGATGTGACTGAATTAGATATTCAAGATAGTGCTGTTGTCATAGAACAACCAACATCGGATCAAGTGGTAGATAGTGTAGAGAAAAAATCCGAATTGGAAGCGAGTCAGTCGTAGTGAGGCCAATGTGCTTAGTTATAGAACTTGTAATACTTTTTAATATGGCATCATAAGAGATAATATTGCTTAGTTTTCATTGCAACACAAGTATCAAAAATAAGTTAAGACGGGCCACTTTATAAAAAGTTGGAAGTACATTATATCAACCTGAAAAAATATGTTGTCTTTAAAATGGGAAATGAATTACATACATTCGTTTTAAATTAACCTAAGTAATAATTGCATGAATAAACTTCGTATTACTTACTACAACTTTGCATTGATTGTGCTTCATTTTGATTCTGAGTAGGAATACCATTTTTTTTTCTAAACGAATTACAACTTTTTATAAACGGTCCTTCTAACGTGCTGGTGTTGAGATCATCACAAAAGCGATGGCACTGCATTTCACAACTTTTAAACACTTAAAAATATGCTTAGAACACATTGTTTGAAAAGTAATACCAATACTTTTGCATAGACTGTGGCGCCACTCGCTGTCATGTGGTTTCGGTTGGCTCTAGATCAGTGCTACTTATTATATTCTCAATTCTTTTGCATCTTTAACACATTAACTGCCACCTGTCAGTCGTACCGTCGGCGAACGCACATGTGCGTTCCAATGCCTGCGATTCTTTGACAGCGGCACTGGGCGAAAGTCGTAAAAAGGCATGTATGCATTGGTGGCCGTGAATGTGTTAGACGCTAGGTTTTTTTCGCATAGTATTTTGAATGAATTTATTAATTCTAAGGAACGATTTATCACACCAAATACTTCCTAAGTTACTTATATATTTATTTTGAGAGACCTTTGATTTTATGCTACAAAAGATTTAATCCAGACCCTGTTATCTGTGGTGAAAATAAATTGATATCAAACAATACATGCGTCATGGCGACAACGACAGATTAAATTAATTGATTGTTTGAGTTAAAAATATAATATCCCTAGATTCTCAATATTTTAATACTTTTAAAATCGGGAGGCAAATAATCGAAAGAAGGGTTGATTATGCCAAGTGTGATTGTCCCAAGTTAAAAACGAATAAATAATTTTAAGTTATTGCTCTATTGATTCTATCAGCTATGCATTTATATCAAGCGGCACTGCATTGCGAAATTGGCGTTTTTTATAATTGTAATATCTTATTTATAAATATATCAGTCGGTACCGAAGTTAGCTAGGTATCATTTTTATTTGTGTTTTTTCTTTTTATTTCGTTAAATTTTCATGGTTGATCTGTTCCCTTATTCAGCTTTTGGTAATGAAATGCATCATGACAATGTGACTGAGATTATGTTGGGCGTTTATGCTTTTTCATAAATCTAGCTCGCATTTCTGACTTTATATTTGTAATGAAGAATGTATAAACAAACTGGACAACGCAAAATTTAACGCATTCGCTGCTACTGCTCAACGTGTCACTTTCTTCTGATACCGCGATTTGACAGCGGCACTGGATGGAAGTCTCGAAAACGCATATATGCGTCGGTGGTAGTGCATGGGTTGATATCCCTTCGAGTGGCAAGACTGCGTTTTCCAACGATCGCTTATCACGTTCGACTCCGGCAGCGTTTCACTGAGCCCTTAAGCTATGCCCGGCGAAATTATCAAGGTCAGGATTACAAATAACATGGTCGCAGATATGTGCCACTGGCATAGGAGTATGATTTTTTTGATCACAGACGCTGTGTCACCGGCGTCGAACGTGTTAAAAATAACCTCAAGTGACGAGATTCCCTCATTGCTGGGGAATTGGGTGCTCGCCGGGAAAGAAAAATAAATGAAAACTAGTTGAACAAGTTATTGGGTAGTAGGGCAGGAGTACCGTTTGTGGCCACCTTAGCACCATTTCTGGCCAGCTGACATTTTAATTAATTTACAAAAAAATATATACTAAAACCATAATTTTTATTATATTTCCATCAATTCATTTGAAATTGAATCGAAATTTTAATGTTTTGTTAATATAAATTTTGTTTTATTGTTTATTTAAACAAAAAATGGACACAAAGGGGTCACCTGCCCTACTGATTATACTCTAATAATATCTATGTAATAATTTATCACATCACACATCACATATCTCATAGTGAGAGGAGGCCTGTGCCCTGCAGTGGGACGTATATAGGCTGGATGATGATGATGATGATGAATTTATCACTACCAAAATTTCGCCACATACGAAGGACAGGCTTTACATGTTTGGGAATACATGTTAATCGTACCTATCGGTGTTGGTAAACAGTACTAGGATGTATTGTATCATAAATGTAATGTAATGGTCGAGCAAACAGAATACAGACCAAAGACAGTAACTTTTAACAATCAAACTTAGTTACAGCTGTCTTAAATTTAGATTTACTAATCGAGATTTAAGGCAATTTAAGTGGCTCTTACTTTTTTTTTTGTACTCTGAAATACAGCTGCGACTGATTTTGCGCTAAATTTTCTTGTAATTTCTGCTGACATTCCCTCGTGTGAGATTGCTAAAGATTTGAGAATTTGTGTGAATCGAAGGGATGGATACTAAAGTAAACGGTGAGGTGCCTTTGAAGTTTAGACCTAATCAAGAATATTTTTATACATGATTTACCGCGTAACCGATTTAATTGAAGATTGGAATGATTAATTTTTATCGCTTTGCCTTAACTGGTAACATTTGTACGTAGGATGATAAGTTGATAACTAGTAGTCATCGCGTATGTCACTTGAGTCTGGATCAGCAACGTTCAGAGCAAAGATTTGCCTACCGGGGTCGTGGGGAACTAAAGGCGTTTCTGTGGTAGTTGAACACTTGTCTGACTTAAACCCCTTGTTGGGACTGGCTTCAAAGGCTGTGAACTGGCCTTTACTTCACTTCGACCCCAGTGGTCGTGATAAATAAGAGAAGGAGAAACTATGTTAGATTTAGAAATTATTTTATAGAGGCTGGCCTCACTAGACTACCTGTCAGATGATTTGTGCACGTGAAATGACTGGATGTGGGCTCGGTCGTTGCAGATCCAGCTTTAGACTTCCAGGCAAATGGCTTTGATGGATTGTATATATTAAATGTAATACAGTGTGTCCTCAGCCTATGGACTTACTAATATTAAACGTTTATTGAGGTATTTTAAAGTGAAAACTTGACGTACATGACTGCCATACGGTTTTTAATAAATGACGTTATAATTATAACATGCTATAAATAAGGTGATAATTTTAAATTTGATTGGTTTTTGTATTTATTTTTAAGTAATACAAATTAATCACATACAGTTGTGTGAAGTAGTATTTTAAGTATGTTGTGAAGTTCATTCTGTATCCAAAGGCTGGGGTCACTCTGTATAAACAAAGGAATTTTATATTCGGATGCCCGATCCTGTACTAACTGATTAATGCATTTAAAAACGTTTAATAAATGAATATGTTAGAATTGACTCCTATCATGTAAATTGATTCACTTTTTTTAACTTGCAATTATATGCATATGCCAACTGTCACCAACGCCACTGTGTTGGTGTGGTCTAGGGTAGTGATATCAAAACCAAGCCCAAGCCGAAATGGCTATCATTAGATATAAAATAAGAAGACTTTTGTAAAATGTTTTACTCCAGCTGGTATAAACATGTTAAATATAAATAAATAGATAATTTTAATTGTCACAACATTTTATTTACAATATTTACAAAGGTTTTTCTTAAGTACATAATAGTAAAGCTATCCTTGGCGCAGCCTGTGTTAGGAGAAACATACCGGTCCCACTGAGAAAGAGAACGAGTGTTCAGCGTCAGTAAATGAGAGTGGTAGGAAGTCGCTTATAGGTAATCGGTCAGTCCGGGACGTCTTGACCTCAAGCACGACCTCTCCTACGCCCGCCTGGAACAATAAGAAGTTAGAAGAAACAAATATTAGCGCTGTTTTTTTGCAGTTTTACATACAATTATCTGACAACACGCGTCCAGATGACAAGTGGCTACCAATTTGAATATTTTGACTCCATAGTGGGGCCAAGCATGGGCTCTTATGAACCCATATTTCTCTTATGACAATCGAGGACAGGGAGTCTACCTATTAATACCAAAATACAAAGTTATCCATATCGGAAAGTAACTCTGAATGTCTCACCTTACAGTCATCCTTAATTAACAACGGCTCTTTAAATTCCACAGCGTTTTGTCCAATGAGCTTTATACTGTTCATTTGAGTTATTTCACTGGGTATATCGGATCTGAAACATGAATACAATAGTATCCATTTAAAATTGGCCATTGTTATGATCGAATCCTTCCAATGCTTGTACGATCCAATTGGTTCCTGACCCACCGCAAAATGTATCTACCTACTCACAATGAACGTATTCAAATTTCCCTTGTGAAGCAATGCAATGTCGTTATGACGTTCATTGTAAGTAGCTTTGGTGGTTCAGTAATTAATTTGTTCGACAACACGTTACCTCTGTTGAGCTTTAGTGTTAACACATGTGTAGGTAAAGTTTTGCCTTGCAAAGTTTGACAAGAGCCTCAGGAACCTAAGCTGGATAGATCCTGTTCCTTCGCGCTCGTACAATATCTGCAAAGACAAGAATTGATCAAATAAAACAAAGAAATGCCGATTGTTTCAGCTCCGAATGTTGCACTGCTTACCCGGTACCCGTTGTCAACTTGTGAAAATTTCTGTGATGGCCCATTTGCTGTGTAACTGGTCACAGTTTCCTTTGCATCGGGGTATAAGCAAGTGCTGTGGCCTCTGCAGAATACTCTGATAGGTAGGCTCCCTCCTCGTGCATCGACCCAGTAGTAACCTGTAAGATTAGTGACTTTACAGTTGCTTTCAATATCGTAGCAAAGACATACCTAGTTGCTTGCTGTCCGTATTTTTTGGAAGCTACCCTTATTTCCATATTTGGTTGCGTTTTGGATGTGAATATTCACCACTATTTTGAAATGAATTATTTATTTATTAATGGCAACACTGAGACGCTTACCGTCGGTTGAGTTAGGATGTGTGGTTCTCAGATCTCGACAAGACAGCGCGGGGTTCGATTGAGAGCCCCTCGGCCTCCTTGCCGCGTCGATGGCGGTGCGAGCTGCTATCACGCCATTCATTATCTCACGAGTCCATTCGATTCCCTCTTCTGCAAGTTGAAAAAAAAATTTGAAGATTCCTAATTTAGCATTTCCTAGACGCATTTGATCGATCATTTTTATCGTGTTTAATAGTTACATTCTGCCTCGTATCTTTAGTATATAATCACCTTCGTCGATGTCGTCCTCAGTTGTAGATTCCTCGTCTTCTACGCTTCGCTTCCTTCGGTATGAGCTGAAAAGTTCTGAAGGCAGTTGGGGCGCGGGCGCCGGGGGCCCGGGCGGGCCGGGAGTGCCGGCTGGTCCCGGTTGACCTGGCCTACCGTCGAGCCCCGGGGCCCCTTTAGGGCCGAGGGGACCTTCTGGTCCAGGTATCCCGGCGGGTCCAGGTTCGCCCTTCGCTCCTTGAGGACCTTCGGGACCCTATAATGAAAATATACTCTAGTTATGTAGTTGTCGTCTGTTCCAAAACCAATTAAGGAGCTAGCAGGTAGGCTTATTAAGTCCAAATAGAGAAAAGGTAGTGATAAACCATCATCTTCGTCATCGTTTGTACAGCATACTTACTTCTCACGTACGTACGTATGTACGTTTTCTGAGCTAGAAACTAATCCACTTAGCCAGTAGGTTTCCGAACCAAATAACAAAAAGCTTCTAGTGAATGTGGAAAAGGCAATAATTGATAATGTTCAGGAAATTACCATTTCTCCTTTAGGACCGGGCGGCCCCGCCGGTCCCGGCGGCCCTTGTTTTCCAATATCGCCCTGGTCACCCTTTAGCCCCATTGGCCCTGTATCCCCAATGTGGCCCTTGGGGCCAGTGTTTCCTTTGTCGCCTCTGGGTCCTTGAGCGCCCGGGGGACCTGGCTTTCCCGTTGGTCCTTCCGGACCAATATTTCCAGGTGATCCCACTTCGCCCTGGAATAAAAAAAACAATAGTGACTTGATACTATACGTATACTTACAGGGCACTAATTTATTGATTTTTTACAATCGAGTCGAGATTGCAAGAGGCTCTAACTCTGTTAATCCACCCAAAGAGCCCAGACGAGAGCGGCCTTGTCCAGTTCTCAGCCTGTTAAGGCAGCATCAAAGACTTTGGGGAAGATCGACGGTATTAGTGACAAATAGGAAACGGAAGCCATACATTAGGTCCCGGTGGACCCCTCACTCCACGCTGTCCGTCTTCTCCCGTCGGACCTGGTGGCCCAGTCGGCCCCATTTCACCCGCAGGCCCTTGAAGACCACGGTCACCCTTATCGCCTGGTGCACCCGGACTTCCTTGCGTTCCTGCTGGACCTTCTGTGCCCTAAAAGTAAAAGCACAATTAGGTTACTTATTTTTGAGAGGAGTGTAAGTTCAAGAAGTTTACGGTATTCCAAGGGTTTGACACAGTCATGTACACTACACAACTACAAAACACTCACTGCAAATTGGACCTGCGCGGGTACTATAGCTCAAGTCTTTTAGTATTGATGTCTGTTGCAACCCACAACAGTGGGATGTACTCGTATAGTTTACTTACTGGACTCCCAGGTAAACCAGTTTCTCCCGGTTTTCCTCCGGGGCCAATAGGTCCTGGCGGTCCAGGGGGCCCGGTGCTGCCTTCAGGGCCGTCGGCTCCCGCCTCGCCCTTGATTCCTGGTAAGCCGGGTTCTCCGCGGTCGCCCGGGAAACCAGCTGGTCCTATGTCACCCTTCGGTCCCTCTGGGCCAGCTGGTCCTTTTGGTCCTGGTTCTCCTTGAAGTCCAGTGGGGCCATCGTCTCCTTTTGGTCCTAATAGTCCTCTCGGGCCCTAGAATTGCGTATAAATATGTATTTATGTGGTTGGCGTAGTCAAAATCAGACATACCTAGTTCTACTTAGGTAGTATAAGATCGAAATTATGGTTTGGAACTATTGGCGAGCGAGTCCGGCTTATTCTTGGCCGGTTTGAAACATAATTTTCAGAAATTGGTGTACCAGTTTGCCTTCGGGCCCTGGTGCTCCCGGAGGTCCTGGAGCGCCAGGATTCCCGACGTCTCCTCTTTGCCCCTCAGCTCCGCGTGAACCTGGTTCCCCTGGAACACCTTTGGGACCTCGCTTGCCTGGAGCTCCCGTGGGACCAGCTGGACCACTAGGACCTGTATTAAAAAATTAGACCCTGTATTTTAAATTCGCATCTAAAGTCAACATTCACTTGAGGAATATACTTGTTAGTGGAGTATCCTCCTTTTCTCTCCCTTACGAGCCAGCCTTGTTTTCATGATATGATATGTCATATCAGCCGGGTTTCGTCTTGTTATTACTAGCTGTATTTACATCGACGACCTGTTACTTCCCTGCGATATTTCTCAATTAATTTAATTGAACTATTCACTAATATCAAAGTTACCAATGGGTCCAACATCGCCAGTATCGCCTTTGATTCCTTGCTGGCCCTTGGTCCCCTGTGTCCCCGTTGGTCCGAGGGGCCCCGGCGGGCCTCGGTCTCCGTCTGCCCCCTGTATCCCTGGCGGCCCTAAGTCTCCTTGGGGGCCTTTCTCACCAGGCACCCCAACTGGTCCTGGCTCCCCTCTTAAACCCTGGATACCCAGTGACCCTTGAGGACCCTGCAACAGTAAATTGTTTCATATTTACTTGTTATTAAGCATTTTATTGATGTTCTTACTCGGTTTAGTTATAATTATTGTTGACAATGGCAAAAAGTTTTTATGAATCAAAGCTAGGGTTATAGGTGTATCTACAAACGTACATATCAGTTTCATTTCGTAAGCACTTACCTAGAGAATAGTTCAGGTTGACTTACAGTCGTTCCCAGTAATCAAATTATCGACGGATTGACTCACTAGAGATAGGAGAATGACAAATAATGTATGGGCGTTATGTCAATTTGCAATCTCTAGTTACCTGAATCGTCGGTAGATTAAATATTGGCATATGCCGTTAATCAATTTTCTGCCGGCATACCTATCGTCATGCTCATGTTTACTAAAATGTCTTTACATCATAAGTATCACCGACGCCAATGTATTCCATTGACCTAGAAAATACTGACCGGTTCTCCGGCAGCTCCTTTGAAGCCCTTTTCTCCTGGCGGTCCAGCCTCGCCCTTGTCGCCATCTTCTCCCGGAGGCCCGACTGGCCCAGGAGCCCCCGATAAACCTCGCGGCCCGATAAGTCCGTCTCTACCAATTGCACCTGAGAATCATACAAAGCGGAGTCGTAAGAGTTTTTGTGATGTTCAACGTGACTACGTGACAACGTGACTTGTTTTATTTTGGATATAATCTGAAAACTAAAGTTGCACATGACATCAAATGAAATCGACATTGCAGTTTATAATTATATGAATTCAGAGAAACTTAATTACTAGAGCGGACTCAACGCTAGACGTTGTTTATTTCTGAAGTATTTAAGTAGGTATGTAATACACGTATCTATTTTATTAAAGTTGTTAATATTGCTTACCTGGTGGTCCCGGTTCACCAATTTCGCCCTTTTGACCACCCGGACCAGGCGAGCCGCGAGGACCTTCACGCCCAGGCGGGCCCTGCGGCCCGTCGTGTCCTGTTTCACCCTGTTCTCCTTTTTCGCCCCTTATTCCAGGCTGCCCTGAGGGTCCCAAATCGCCTTTATGCCCAGCAGTTCCCTGTACAAAATTAGTGATTACATAAATTTATCACACGTTAATTTAAAAACTTCATGTCAGTGTTAGCTGTAGTTTGGCTTACAGGTGGTCCTGGTAATCCAGTGTCGCCCTGCGGGCCTGGCGGTCCCGATGAGCCCACAGGCCCGGGTTTTCCTTCAGGCCCCGGTGGGCCAGGTAGACCCTCTTTCCCCATATCGCCTGGGGCGCCAACGTCACCCGGTGTTCCAGGTATGCCCGATGCTCCCTGCGGTCCGGGAGGGCCAGGTTCGCCATTCGGTCCTTGGGGGCCTGAAGGGCCCACGGGACCTGGTAATCCGGGGCCACCTGGTTCTCCCTGTAAAATTACAATAATATTAGTGATCTGTGATCATGGATGATGATGATGATGACGAAACTCAACATCGTCGTGTAAACAAATCTTCAGTAACAGTGAACGGTTCATTTATTTAAGTAAACATTTTTATTGTACAAACAATACGAATTATAAAAATGTTACAGCTAACCTTTAAGAACGGAAGTGGAGATTTAATTAGAGTATGACAAAAAGAGGTCACGATGGAACAGATTACCTTGTTATCAACACAGTACCATCATTAATAATTACCGTAGGGCCACGTTCACCAGGGGGTCCTAATAGTCCTGGTTTCCCGTCAGCACCAGGAGGTCCCATAGAGCCTGGGAAGCCTCGGACTCCTTCCAAGCCTTGAGGGCCTCGTTCACCGATAGGGCCAGGAGGACCTGGTTGGCCTGTGTCTCCCTTTGATCCCGGTGGGCCATCCGAGCCCCGGCGGCCTCGTGGACCCCTATAACCCTAAAGCAAATTGAGAGCATTAAAGTAGAGTTTCAAACGTCACTGTGAAAATGTTGCTTCCAACTTTCAACTTACTCTTGGTCCGCTTTCACCGCGATCGCCTGCGTTTCCTACCATGCCCTGCGATGAAAAGGAAATACAACATTAGCTAGGTAGTAATTAGGCTTATTCCTGCGGATTGCGGACGGCCTCTACCGACTTGCCCTATGACACACTTAACAAGTTTCCAGATGGCATGTCAAACGCCAGACTTTTTTCATGTGTCGTAAAAAATATAATAACGCAAAAGTCGTCAACACACGTATATCCGTTGCCAGCAGTGACTGTTATATCGTTAATTATTTAGGTGCTTTTGCAGCTGTAAAATACCATCAGTCCTTTAGTTCCTCTCCTGCCTCGTCTCCCAGTGCCGCCTTTGTCGCCTTTTTCTCCCTGGGGTCCTGGATATCCTTGAGGCCCTAGGGTCCCAGTAGCTCCCTTCTCTCCCGTTGGACCGATGGAACCAGTTTCGCCTCTGGGGCCTTCGACGCCCTGTGAGTAAACGTTTCATGTTTTCATAAATTTAATTCTGTTTCGACTATGTTATAATACCGTCAGTCCAGTCTTAATGGTCTAGTAAGTAAGAAAGGAATAACCTTTTGGCCTTCAAGTCCCTCAACGCCTGGTGGTCCAGGTTCACCGAGAAAACCACGATCTCCTTTTGGACCCATGTCACCTTTTTCACCTTCTAAACCTGTTATTAAAATACGTAAAATTAATATTTTAAACTAAAAAATATTATGCTAGGTATTGTGGGAAAATCTCTCTACAGAGATCTCTCTCCTGGCAGATGTTACCTTGGGACCGAAGTTCGCAGAGAAAAAGTTGGAAGTTGTATTTATGCAACCGATTTTCAAAACATCGTTGGCGCGATGTAGGATTGTTTATTTCGGCTATTCGACGATGGGGGGCGCTAGAGCGCCAAACTATTATTCATAGTAGGAACATTCCGTTAAATATAACTACTATAGTAGATCATTCGTGTTATTAGGTACCTAAAGTGACAAATAATACGTGCAGCTGCACCGTCGAGGTGTAAATTAGTTACTTGTCATGTGTAGTATGGAAATATTTACTATTCGACGTTGGGCTCGTCGATGAGTAATTTGTTACATTATAGTCTAATAAGGTTAGGAAATGACCTCGGAATCCGAGATACCCAGCTGGAAGTTTTGTAAATATTTGCATATTGAGGCCCTAAAAGTTGTCTCAAAACCTACATATTCTAAGGTGTGAGCGACTATTAAATTTCAAGGTCAAAAGTCACAAAAATCTGTTTTTTGCGCTTCTTTTGTAAATATCTCATTTCCTATGGATTTTTGCTGTTTGTGTTTCTTATCAATATTGTAGAATACAAAATTCTCTACAAGATCTGTTTTTTATTTTTTTTATACGGTGAACCGTTTTCGAGATATAGGTCGGAGAGCGCGCGGTCACAGCATCACTTAAGGCCTTGGGTACTTCGATGGCCAAAACGACACAGATATTGTAAAACTTCAAAATGCTGCAGAAGTTGATGGTCGGGGGCACGGCCGTGCCCCCACCAAGTCGAGCGCGAAGCAAGCACTGCCGTTCCATCCTTTACTGGATCCATTTCGCTGCGTTTTCAGGCACCTATTTGAGCACTTCTGGATAAGACCAGAACGCTGAAATTTTTGTCATCTAGTAAGCTATAATTACATACTTAAAATACAAAATTTCAAATCAGCAGGTCATTTAGTACCGAAGTTAAACGAAAGCAAAGTTTCGCATTTTCGACACTCACTCACTCACTCATGATCATCAAAATAGAACTAGTACCTACTTCCCATAAACTCACAAAGCTGAAATTTGGTACAGAATTAGGGATTAATGACTACATAAAGGGAAAAATATAAAAATTGAGATAATTGAAGATCTGGAGTACCTGGTGACCCTGATTAGAAAGCACTAGAGCCCAACCAAACTACTGTCGAAATCGACATTCCTCCTTTACAAAAAATATTGAACTTAGTGGGTCACCTCATTTTACGTCAAAAATCGAAAACCTGCTGGTCTGGTACATAGAAAAAAATCAACTATAATTGCAAAAATCCAGGGTAGAGGGACACATCTTCTAATTTACGCCAAAAAACGAAGACAGTCAGCAGCCAACCCAAAGCCACATTGATTTAACTAATCAAATATTTATAATCATTGATCTATCGATAGTTCATCAAGTATATAATGGCGCGTTTTCGATCGGAGACCGGTCGACCCAAAGTGATGTTATGACCGCGCGCTCTCCGCCCTCTATCTCGAAATCGGTTCACCGTATAAAAAAAATAAAAAACAGAACTTGTAGAGAATTTTGTATTCTACAATATTGATAAGAAACACAAATAGCAAAAATCCATAGGAAATGAGATATTTACAAAAGAAGCGCAAAAAACAGATTTTTGTGACTTTTGACCTTGAAATTTAATAGTCGCTCACACCCTAGAATATGTAGGTTTTGAGACAACTTTTAGGGCCTCAATATGCAAATATTTACAAAACTTCCAGCTGGGTATCTCGGATTCCGAGGTTCTTACCTTAATTAACCTTAATTTATTAGGCTATTAGGGAATAACACCGTAGGGATGTTATTCACTATGGAACAATGGGAAAAACTCCTAAGGCCACACCTAGTAGGGACGACGAGTCTATTTTGATGATCGTGCCAACAACGATACAGCTTCATGTCAAAAAAAAAATTGATTTCGCAAATTACGCTTTCCTTGGTCTTATGATTATGACCTAAGAAATGTACGTTGCTTATCGTTTGCTAATGGTTCGCCATCTCTGTTGAAGATTGACAGGTTAACATTGTTTTTTGCACCTCTGATTCCCTTATCGCCCTTATCCCCAGGCGGTCCTCTTGGCCCGTCGTCCCCCTTCAATCCGCGACTTCCAGGAAAACCGAGCATTCCCTGAACAGAAACAAAATTACTTTTACATATTTTTGGCGTATTACTAAAATAAAAAGTATAAGAAATATTAACTGAGAAAAAAATGCCTACCTGTGGACCTTGTTGACCCACTTCTCCTTGTGGTCCCTGCTGGCCAGGGTTTCCTGGAGTGCCTGGGGATCCTTCTGGGCCAGGGAGCCCCGATATGCCTGGTTTACCTTGCGGTCCCTAAAAGTGGAATAGCTTAAGTAAGTTGTCTTAATAAAGACGCGGATTGATAAGAAAAAAGACAGGTGAATAGTAAATAAGTGATTAAGTATTATTTCAATTAAATTACACCTGTATTTGAACAAGTCACTCACACAGCTAAAGCACTATCATTACACTAATGTTAACGTATAAAGACTTTTTATCTAAGTACTAAAATCACGTAGAAATAGTATAGTATAGGCTAAAAAAACAATGTGAGGGAGGGACGGAAGCATCGGACACTTTTCCGTTAAGTCGTGCTTGATACGAGTAGGTATCAACCAATTTTTTTTTTGCAAAACTTTTCAAATCTCCAAAAGTAGGGTGCCACCCTTTATCTTTATTCAATAACTATATTATGTTATTATGTACTTGTAATCCTGGCGCTCCGATAGGTCCTTGTGGTCCGGGCGATCCGGTGCTGCCCATGGGTCCGGGTTGCCCATGTTGGCCCGGCGGCCCGGGTTGCCCCGCGGAACCTTTTGGACCTTGCGGCCCTTCGATCCCCGGAATACCCGGATAACCTATCAATCCAGGGAAACCTCTTGGCCCCATGAACCCTCTTGGCCCCTGTAACAAACAAAAAATAACACACATTCTCACAAGAACTCGGTCTTCATTTATTCGCGAAAGATAGTTCATAGAAATGACAAAAAAGGTGTCACTAAGAAAGTTATCGACACAGCTTAAGTGCCAGAAGTATATCTACCTATGGATACACGCGTTCTTATTGTCTCAACATTAAAACCGTACCTACGAATTATTCTTAGGACATTCGTGGTGTCGTTATTTTTGTTGCTGAATGTAGGTACATTAATAAATTTGCCAGCAGGCCATTTCTATTTTTCCAAAAAATGCGAAAATTTTAAAAATTCGTTGAACTCATTTTCATATCACATTTTGCCAACCAACCTTAAATTCGAGTTGTACGTACCAATTCTCCGCTCAACCCTGGCGGGCCGGTAGCGCCGTCGTCTCCGGGGGGCCCGTCTTGACCTGTAGCGCCAGACTCGCCCTGGATCCCCGGAGCACCCCTCTCCCCCTTGTCGCCTGGGAGCCCCATCAGCCCAGGGTAGCCAGGCTCGCCTTTGAGGCCAGGTGCGCCCGTGGAACCGCGTTCGCCGTCCCTGCCGGCGTGGCCGCGGCGGCCCAGCCTCCCAGGCGGGCCTTGAAGACCACGGGGCCCTGGAGGACCCTGTAACAGTATCACGTCGTCACCCATCCTTTAAATCATCTCGGCTATCGTAAATAGGATGTTTATGTGACTTTTTAACTCATTCATCTCTCTTGGTTACGGCGATTCCGTACTGTCTCCGTACGCAGTGGTGTGATCGGCCTTTTAGACTTCAAGCAGCTTAAGTTGTCATGTTTTGTGTAAACATAGACAAATTCTAGATCTAGATCTTACAGTCATACGTTTACTATGAAACTTAGACCTCATATAGAGCACCATCTAGTGAAGATTACTTTTTTCAGAAGCTGGCACGTTTGTATTGTCCTTATTTGTCTATGTATGTTTAGTAGTCCCCGGTGAAAGTAACTACATCTATCTATATAAAAGAAAGTTGTGTTAGTTACACCACTTATAACTCAAGAACGGCTGTACCGATATGGCTGAAAATTGGTGGGTAGATAGCTTAGAGCCAGGAATGACACATAGGATACTTTTTATCCCGTTCGACATATATACAGGATGTTCCATATTTGAGACATGAAGGGGAAGTACCTTAAATATCATAGATAGGGTATTTTGCTTAAAGAAGACTTTATCTTATTTTTAAAAGTTAGTAATCCTGCATTAAAATATTTTCAAAAAATTACA
>BHDV01072064.1:101106-121411 GCA_005406045.1 Adoxophyes honmai | reverse complement strand
AGTGGGGAGGTAGCTTCAAACCAGGGAAAAGACATAAGATACTAAGTTATGCAAAGTCGTGTTAGTGCGACCGTTTATAAATCATACCATCCTGGTACTTTTAAATCAAAAGTCTGCTCATTCAGTGTCTCAGGCGGAACGAAGTTCGCCGGGTCCGCTAGTAGCTAATATAAACTGTTTTCACACTGTTTATTGAAGCAAAGAAATAAGTTTTAGTGTTTACCGGTTCGCCCTGGTCGCCTTGTTCTCCCTTGGGTCCGTCTGGGCCAATGTCACCCTCTGGACCGGCCGGGCCCGTGAGCCCCATGGGGCCTTCGGCGCCGCGCATAGCAGCCTGTAAAGGGGTTTAATCATTGCTTGCTAAAAAATAACAATGCCTAATTTTTCCCTACTGTTAATATACAGGGTATAAGAGATTAACCCTTAGCGATAATACGTCACAAGTTTTAACTTAGGTACCTAACCAATTTTTGATTTCTTATCAAGTTTTGAAGGAAAAATTGGTTCAGTTTTATTATATTTCGAAAATATACGCTTCTTTTTTATTCTACTGACGAACGGCGCTCCGTATTCAAATAGCCTTTAGCGATATGACGTTTATTATCAGCAATGCCGACGTAGTGAACCAATTTTCTTAGTATTTTATTTTTTATTTCAATAAGTTTATACTGCGATATTTTGGTATTTAACAAGCGCTATATCTATTCAATATTATATTTACTTATAGCTTATAAAACTTCGTATACATAGGTATATTCAGTGAAGGAGCACTAGGGAGGTTTGTTACACCCAGATATTTTTAACAAAATATCAGTTATTGCTCCTTTTTGTAATGTAAATTAAAGCAAAAACTCTTTTAGAACCAAAAAAAACACCGACAAGTCGCAAAGAGTATTGATATCGACGGTGATATTTTACGCTTACCTACAAGGTTATAGGTGAAAGCTATGTTTATGTTTCATTTTTATTCTTATTGAAGTTAATTTTATTGTGGTTGACACTTGTATTGTTACTTAACATGAATATGGACAAATTCCGACCCAAAAAACTCTCATTTACAGACAAAATTAACCTGGATTATATAATATTATACCTAAATAACTTTCGTAGCGATTTAAAGAACTCCTATACGAGTGATATACTTAAGAGTTTTTCGTGACATACCATGTGTTGTGTCAACATCTGGCGTAGGGCTTCAGACTGCGCGTCGGGTCCCTTGTCGTTTCCAGATTGGTGAAGCTGTAAATATACTTGCGATTAGCGGTGAACCACTTAAGGGTAAATATTCGGGCGTTTGAACCGATGTCATTATTCTCAACACTTTTTTTTTCAGATTCTGTTGGAAATTTGTATAATTATAATAGTCTAGTGTGTACCTATTTGCAAGACATAGACACTATATGATACACTTATTATGCCAATTTCTAAATAAATGTAATAAAAAAAGTGTTGAGAATAATGACAGCGGTTCAAACGCCCAAATATTTACCCTTAAATACGTGTGCTGTCGGGTTTAGAATAACATCTATCTATTTATTGCGTGGATTATGGAGTGACTAAGGAAATTGGTTAAGTTAAGTATGTTTGACACTGTTATACTTCTTTGACCTAACCTTAAACCTAAAATTATGCAGAGGTTCTGAAACGCGAAATAATCAAAGTTTTGTCTAATTAAACTTCTGTGTATTCAGCTTACGGGAGTGATTATGTAAGTATGTTTAAATAATAAATAGACAAGTTGCTAACTGTAGAACTCTGTCAAAGTCATTGTGTTCGTAAACGTGTCAATACAGTTGATCTTCGTGATATTAGCGGCAATGTCAAGTGCACTGTATTAACGACTTAGGTGGGCCGTTACATAAAAAGTTCTTACATTTCTTTTCTCGATACAAATCGGAAACAAGAATCCCCATTTTCGGTACCGTTATTTCATTATGTACCTATGTGACCCCTGTACGCCCACACTAAGTGTATGAAAAAAGTATCAGAATGAAAAAAATACGGTTTTTTTGTAACCATGAATATCAATTGTACTCCTGATTCTAGAAAAAAAATCATTTTTCAAATTAAGAAAAAAGGAAACGTGAAATAAAAAAAAAGTTATAGCACAGTGATGTTATAAAGCTTACTGGGTAATTTTGTGCTGTAATATAATTAACCTTTAACTTACCGGCACCACGAAAACGTGTCCCGGAGCTCCTGCGAACCCCTGTTGTCCTTCAGCACCTGGTTTCCCAGGTTCTCCCTTCGGTCCCCTCGGGCCCTGTGGCCCCGGCGGGCCCGGGTATCCCCTAGGTCCCATGTAGGTCCCCACGGTATAGTCGTAATCATTCTCAGACCCGTCGTAGATGGAAGTGTTACCCTGCAAATTGCTCGTGATTAGCTTTTTTTTTAATTATCGAAATGAAAGAAACATAAGTAATGCAATCACTGGGTAATTAATGACCTCTACTGTAGTGAAATTTATGTTACTTTGAGAAAACAATTTAGTTGGTTACTTAAAAAATCTAAATTGGTTGTCTTAATTGAAACAAAACTTTTAACTTTTTGCGTTTAGTAGCACGAACCTAATCACTAAGCAATTTATAATTATTCCAGGATTACATACAATACGCATAAGTACCTGTAGATAGTGTACGAAATAAAAGATGCTAGCAAATTAGATGCCGATATTAGGGACGTGGAGAAAACTAGGGAACAACTTTGTTAGGTACGTAAAACACCCTGACCGATTAAGATCTCTATAAATATCTTCTCGAACGTCTCGAGAAGTACTTGACTGAACATGAAGGGTTTTGCCTGAAAATGTAACGTCTTGTTATTTACTTGAAGAGGATGATACCTACTTAATGTTCAGACATATTTTTTGGTAAACGTAAATAAAAACACATTAACAGTTTCCTTAATTTCTATTAAAGATTCATTGTTGTGATGTGAAGTAGGTACCAACAGTAAACATCGTAG
The DNA here is from genome assembly GCA_005406045.1 of Adoxophyes honmai. Taxonomy (NCBI): domain Eukaryota; kingdom Metazoa; phylum Arthropoda; class Insecta; order Lepidoptera; family Tortricidae; genus Adoxophyes; species Adoxophyes honmai. The sequence continues at coordinate 118,447 of BHDV01072064.1, read as the reverse complement.
TGACATTGCGTTGCACGACAAATATACATACATAGGTAGTCGTTACGTTTGTGACAATATTCTACGGTTGGTCGAATATCAATCGGTTCCACTATACCTCGGCATCGTACTTTTGTGCGGCGTAAAATAAAATATCGGTTACTGGGTCGTAGCATTGATTGCCCCCTCGTAATACCGCCAGTAAACGTAATGGGCGAAAATGTGTTCTACTACAGTTCTAAGAATAGATGCATTGATTTAATTTTTGCGTCAAATCGTAACACTTTTTATGAAGCCACGGCAATAAGTTACACGTTTACTGTTTGTGAAACGCCCGTGGGCCGTTGGAATTACACCTTTCCATTTCTTCCTTGGAAGTCGTAAGAAGCTAAATCGAGGAAATAGGTTAAGCCTTAAGATATGCTTTAGGCGACAGGCTAGTAACTTGACTCTATATATGTCCCTTTAATTGATTACTGTATCAAAAGTAAAAAAAAACAGAAATTGTTTTATAAATAATTCGACATATAAGTATCTAATTAAATTAACACAATTAAACTAACTAGGTACATGTCCCCCACATCACTTCCCTGCGGCAAAGTACCAATGATGCTGGCTGCATTTCCGTACTGGACGGCTAATCCAATTAGTTGGGCGAGAATTGCATTAGCCCTGTGGTCATGGTTTTTTTATTTAACTTTAAACGTAACATTGCGCTGAAAGTGACTGCTTAACGTCAAACAGTCGTTTGCTCTATCTACCTCATTTGGGAATTTAATTGTGATCATTATGTTCCTTTCTTATGTTTGGGAAACACTGCACTCATAACGTCGTCAAATACAAAATCAAAAGTTATTTTCAGTGTATTTCCTATTTGCATATATTTTTAGAGCTAAAATGCGCCTGGTTGTCGTGCCTGACCTGGTTTCGCTGTGCATAAAATAAAATGTTATCTCACTTGGATGTCCGGAGGGTGTGTAAGCCAATCTGTGTCTTCGGTCGTCGTCATAGGTGTGTACGACGACTCCGTCGTGACGAGGGTAGCATCCGCCCCGTCGTCATCGCCTCGCTTTAACTGCAACATTACCCGCGTCCATGAAACTATTTTAACAACTCATATTGTACCCCATGTCACATCACGTATGCAAAAAGAACACGGGAGAGACGTTTGCGTAATCTGTTGTGTAACTAGCCAAAATATTTTCATCGATTGTATTTTTATGTTTGGAAACCTTTTCTATTTAAGAATGATGTTTTGTTATTACGCCATCGACACTTACCCTAGGTGTGGTAACTTCCAAGTGCGGTACAGATGTTTCTAGAATGTTAACATTAGAGGGAATTAATTCGTTTGCATCATCCGTAAATCTACCAAATATGCTGTTTTCGTCTGAAAAAGTAATTAAGAAATTTACTCATTGACAGAATGCACTTTATCGATAGTATCGGGAGCCTTGATCCTTTAAAAAAAAGGCTATTATTTAAGATTACCTGAATCGGTTGATGTGGGATACTGCCTGGTAAACCCACGAATGCTAGCCGTCTGCCAGTTAGGCCTCGATGTAGTGCCTCCAATCGTAAGCTCCCCAGAGCCGTTCCTATCATCATATCTCGTTCTCCCAAAATGCCCATATAGCCTGGGGCCATTTTCATCGGCATCGAGCGTGCTTTCTCTTTCTTCTGGGTACAGTTCATCGTCAGTGTTAGATTGTTCTATGTTACTAGCAGCTGCAGGATTGTAGGTGTTCCTTGTTAATCCGGTGGCAAGTGATGCTGCGGCAAACGAGCCGCCGCCTTCGCAATTAGGGGCGATGGTTCCGCATAGCTCATACGCTGTGTCTGGTTGGTTGCTGAATTGCAATAATTCAATGTCACCCTGTAATAATAAATAACTATGTGATTGCTGCATAATAAGGGCATTAATACATAGTTGATTATATAAAATGAGCTGCTTGGCGAATTTTATAAAAAACACGAGAGTTTATTATCGTATCCATATCGTATCCATTTCTACAAGTGTTATAAAAAAACAATGTCCTCAGGTAAAAAGGAAGCGTTGTGGAGGGCAAAAGGACAATTTGCCTGCAATGGGATACTCAATCTGGCCAAATAAAAAAAACTTTACGTTCTAATGTCGAAATTTGAAACGAGATAAATTAAAATACTTAAGTACCACAACATATTCACTAAAGCTTATTTTGAAAAGATGTGATTATTATGTTGAAAAAATGCGTTTGTTTTCGTCACACACAGTCACACACGTGTATCCGCGCGGCCTAAAACAACATGGGTACTTAATTAAAAATGTCTTTAACACAAAGCCATTTAAGCGAGTGCGCGTGAGGGATTTTGCTTTTAACGACAATATAACAACGGTACGTAGTTTTTTTAACTGAGTGCGTCCAGAATATACAGACGCCTCAAATCTTAGTCAAGGGGTAAGATAATCTCCTGCTAACAAAGGGGAGTTGTAACCACGATGCTCGAGCTGCCGGTATACATTTATACCTACTACGTACCCAACCCAAAGCCACTAAGATTAAGGCCACACGTGTAGTCAAAATAAGAAGGCAAGACAAGCTAATATGAGGCTGGAAAAGCAAATATCTACGTAATTCAATTGTGTATTTCTAGAATTCTAAACTCTGCGTATGATATCTGTAACAAAACAGCTTTTTCCGGGACAGATTTATTTATTGGTGAACGGGTAGGTGCCGTGTGATGTTGGGTTAGAATAACACGCAATTTCTTCCGTGGATATGGTAAGAGGAGTTGTAACTGTCTATCACTGTTGTACATCTTAACTTAAAATCTAAACTATGTGATAGAACTGGCTAGGAAATGTGAAATAGCCCCGGTTTTGACTAGGTCTGTAGCGTTTCGTGTGTGTATAAGAAAAATAAATCAAAGAAAAAGAAAAAAAAGATACATGTAAATAATATGAAATAAAAGGTATCAGCTGTTAATTATAGCTAACCAGGGAGTAGGTACCTATTCTCTGCAGGTACATACAGCTGCACCAAGTTTCAAATATCTAGTACCTATTAGCGTCGGTTTTCTTAACTACTTGTCCCACCCGGTTGGCATGGCAACGCGCGCGACTTAGTCCCGCGCGTTTGATTACAACGTGTAGTTACCGTGTAATATATTAAAACTAGGCAAGATTCTTGAACAAACAAACAAAATTCTTGCCAAGTTTGATGCCGAGGAGTCCGAGGACTGATGCTGAATAAAAAAAACCCGGCCATGATGGGGACAATCAATAAAAAAAAACACTATCATTCTGTCTCTTGCTGTCAAAGTTTGCTGTAGCTTAAGTGCGGTGTTGTCATACTTATTATTAACAAAAAGTGTGGTGTTTAAAAATATATTTTTGTATAGCTCGTATTTTACACCGTTGAACTTGAACTTTGCCACGTTATTCCAAAACTGTCTGTTAAGATATTTGACAGACCATAAACCACACAATTCAAAATGCCTACTTAGGTTTATCCTACTGGGTAACTCAGTACTTGTGCGTTTATTTACCTCATAGTACTGGTCTGAGGAGTACTGAGTGCCGACCACGAGCGCCCCGGCGAGGTTGAAGGTGCTCCCCGGCCTGCGACGCAGAGGCAGCGTGCCTCGCACCTCGCAGTCCACCAGGAGCGTGGCCGAGTCACCCTTGATACTCAAGCCTAGGCGATGCCAGCTGCAAGGGGAAGTGGTGATTGAATTTGTACTTGACGAGACCTAGACGAGTAACTAAAGTATCAAGGTAATTTTTATCCTAAATATTTACCGACAGCTTTTTTATGAAAAAACGATTTACTCTCGTGTAACTTATTCCAACACTTTTAAATCTCGTTTGGTTAAATGCACTCTTAATCAACTAATTAGACCAATTTCCGTACAAATTTTGTAAAATTTAAAATAGGTGACAACAAAATCAGTAAAATAAGAAATTTTATTTGAAGCATACTCATTTCCGAGATAATTTATCGGTATTGAAGTTTTATATGCGAAAGTTATTCATTCTCCGTCTGTCTGTTACCTTATCACGCTTCAGTAAAACTTGGTATGGAAGTCCCAAAAAAGAACATGAGCTAACTATTTGAGCAAATATACCAATTTTAGTTGAGCTCTCGGTATTGTAATCGCTCATAGAAAAATATGGTTTAACTAGCGATTATGTTTTGTTTTTGATGGATAGAGTGGACAGCAGCGACTAACAGTTCTCTATGTAGTATTTAGAACAACATAACTTACTTCCCATCGGCGATATCGACTCTGTACGTCAACATTTCGTGGTCAGCCGGGTCTCCCTGCAAGTCTTCATAATAGAGTTCTATCAGTTGGCCCACATTCAGCTGCAGCTGCTCGTCGCCAGCGTCGGAGTACAGCAGGAAAAGAGTGTTCTGTTCGGTGTCTGTGTGAACATTAAAAAAGATGTAGTTACCAAGTACACAGTGTCTCTAAATCCGATGTCGAATGTGATGTCATTTGGTACAAAAAGCAACGCTATGTGTTACTAGAGATAAGATTGTAAAGATTGACAATCTCTGTACTAATAGGTGTTCCTCTAAAACATGAGCTCTCATTGTCATATACGTTTAGGGTGAGGCCAAACGAGAGTAATTTTGTGAGTCGTGTCGTGACTAGCAGAATTTCGGCTGCAAAAATTCTGCTGCATTCGGTTTCATACAAAAATGCAGTCGGTGTCACACGATGACGCAAAATGAGTTCAGAAATTCAGTAGAACGTAAGATAAGTGACCGAAAATACACGACTTACAACTCACAAAATTACACTCGTTTGGCTTCACCCTTACTACGAAACTTAGAGCGTCATCTAACCAAGTGGAGGAAGGCACGTTTGTATGGTATTGTCAATCTACGCCACCGGCATTAGATACATTGAAAAACTGAAACCGCAAAGTCCTTGTTGATTCACCCGCGCTTTTCAACTCGTGATCGGTTACTGACAAGTAGATAACACTGCTTTTACAATCCCGATAATGCAACCCCGGGCTCTTGACTCCGCCGCACATGGCACTGACAGCACATTCGTACTCGTGCGCTGACAGACAGATCGTGTCGTACGTCTTCACTTAATTTGCCGATTGATTTGATTGGATGCCCGCCGGCCGGGCCACTCTCGATGGCAAAACTCGCAAAACCCACCGAGACAGGGCGCTGGGCGGTTAATCAAATTCATTTTCTGTTGGAATCATTTGACGAGAATCGAGGTTCAAGTGCCACGGAATTGGTGACGCAAACGATAGATGTAATTGAACTTGATCGATTGCGTTACATTTATTTGTCGACTGAGTTTTGTGTTTGTGATTTCGGAGGGGAAAAACGTTGAGCTACTTATGTATTTTTTTGCAAGTATCTTAACCCAGTTTTTAAAGCCGTGTTTACCTACTCTGGTTTCCTGCTGAGATTGATCGATTGTAAGTACTTAGGCAAGTACTTATGAAGTACTTAGGCAAGCTACACCATGTTAAGTTCCATTATAAAGTTAAAAAAAGCTTCAAAAAGTAATAAGCTAATAAGTAAAACTTTCTGAAAAGAAATGTAGAACAATGATTCATATTTACTGTAATAAAAGTAACTATGCTGCTAACGCACGAAGTATGGCTGGCGTCACCTCCTATCTATTTCGTATTCAATTGTTGTACAGTTATAATAATTGATCTGTATTGTCTCAATTACTAGCGACCTATTTGACTAAGTGGGTTCTGGGTAGCGGCTAGAGAGTGGCTCCGGTGTAGGTACTGTGAAGTTTATATGAACAATTGAACATCTCCTACATATTAGATTGATGCATCAATATAGGCATCATAAATGTTTGATATAATATTTTTATAGCTTCGCTATTAGTTTCCGCACCTACGAAAAATAAATGACGTTAACTTTTCGTAAGCTAGAAGAAAAGTGCATTCCAATCATTAATTTAGGACAACGTGATTGTGAACCACAAAGATTCTATCGAAAAAAGTTGGCAATTTATCGAGCTCTCAGACTAAGGACTCCATCATTTTGATTAATAATAAAGATGTCATAGATATGTTGTGTGTAAATCCAATGTGTTAAAATCAGCATAATAAATGTACCATTACAAACGACGGCGCCCTGGCCCCGTCGAAAAATTACGCGGAATTACAATTCAAGTCTATTTAAAAATGTCTAGACTCGTTCGATTAATTAGAGAATGTTAAGAGGCTTCTAAGCGCTAATGTAGGACGTCCACCAACGAGATGGTTGTGTTCAAGATGGAATGTAATCGCATGAAATCGTAATGATTGGGCATCATTTAGGAATGCCTATGTTCAGAGGAAGTTCTATGGCTGAAAATGACGATAAGGCTAGACGAGCTACATCTTCACAATCAACGTCTTACTCAAGCCAAGTGTTCCTAGTATAGAACTCAAGAGAACTATGTCTTACCTGGCAACCTGAGGACTGATAGTATGGAGAAGTCCTCAGGGAAGGTGTTATAGAACATTCCAGAAGTAAGCTGATGCAGGCTCCCATTCTCGTTGAGGTGGAAAGCTGAATACTCCTCCGGGGGCGTCGAAGCTGGTTGACAGCGGCCCGGGACCCGGGTTACCCCGCTGGATAGCCCGTCGCCAGTCACCGACAGTACGTTGAATATCTCTAGGTTATCTGAAAACAGATTAACGATACAGACTCGTTTTTCAACCGATTTTCGACATCGAGTAGGCTCTTGAAAGTTTTGTTTGGTGTGATGAAATTACGAGCAATATTTGTTGATTGCGACGGATTTTTTATATGTATAAGGCTTCTTTCAGGCGATCTGGTAGTTGTGAAACGCAGAGGGTTCTTATACTTCAATGGGTGCCGTCGACATGTGGTAACGGATGAAGTACTTAGCCTCTGCTGTTCACAACTTGCAAATCGTCTGTAAGGACAATAAGATGTAGGTAGGCGGATGTTATTAATTCCTGTTCGTGAACGGGGTTGATCCTGCTTCTGAAGTTTTTTTGCTATACGAGCTTCGTGGTTACTTTTGTGTCGTACTTAAGAAGTTTTTTTTTGCATTGATGTGCGCAGTATAATATATGCTATGATTTCACCACAGTGATACTCTCTTAGCCGAATGTGACAGCAGCAGTGCCCTGTGATTAATTTTTTTACAAGCTTTTATTTAGCTTCACCTGTCCCGATGTTTGTATTGGTAGAGCGAGAAATTTTATTAAATAAAGAATAAAGTGACTAGACTACGTGCAGTCCTCGGCAATTAAAAGTGGCAAGATTTTACCTAGTGGGGTGGGAGTAAGTTCGCGCATAACTTTTCCATGGAAAAAGTGATGCGTGATACCCCTACTACTTAAAATTTTGCCAAGTTAAATTCCTAGGACTGTAGCGTGAAACGGTCATGTTTTTTTTCTGTTTCATTTTGTATGCTCTGTCTATCCTATTTCATAAAACTGGCATGATGTTTATGTATGTGTGATGTAAGTAAATAATATACATCAAAGGACTGTTTACAGCAATCGACCTAATTCCAAATTAGGCAACTTAAAGTCTTGCTATGTGTAGACAACAGATAAACGGATAAAGATCCAAGAATCGAGATTAAACATTCGTATTCATAATCTTATAAGGTAAACGTCCCTGTGCTGGACATTGACCCAATACTTGGCACTTGCAACCTTATCATAGTAAGACAGGTGACAGATGGGTGTCATCTACTGGGCGTTGAGGCGTCGAGCATTGGTACTTTTACCTTAATATGCCACGACTGAGATTCGAGACCGGGAACGCAAGCTTGCAGCCCGTTCTCTAACCACTGGGCTATTTGGCCATCATAATGTTATCTTATGAGGTATGGCAGTACTTAAGTATGTTTATAAAAGGTGGAATAGAAAGAACAAAACAATATAATTATCACAGTCAAAAAATCCCCATAAAAACCCTTAAATAAATCAAAGCAACACACACACAAATCACGCCTATGTTCCCAAATGGGGTAGACAGAGCACACAAAACATTAAAATAGTCAAAACCATGACTATTTCACGTTTCGCAGTCACTTCTAGCATATTTTTAGGTTTTAAGTTAATAGGTAGGCAGGATGCTAATGTGTCGCATAAAGCATACCTAAACACATTTTAAGTCGCCTCCTTCGCCATCCACGGAAGAAATGGAGCGGTGTTATCCTTAATCCGTTACCGCACGGTAAATTAATCAGAACAATGGTTGGATACTTAGTTATAATCTATAGAATACGTAATGCTAAAAATAAACTTCGCCAAGCTTTTTCACGGAATACGGAAACATTGCACGTAATTTATTTCGGTTGAGTGACAGCAGTTCAAGTAATTAATGCTACGAAGCGTTCGCTCTAGAATCAGTTATAAAAAAAAAACAAACAATCCGAACTCGATAGCCTTTAACCAAACAAGATTAAAAATACCTATGCCTCCGAAACCGAGTAATGTATGCCCAGACATGCGTCTCTAAAAAACAAAGAGATAGACAATAGTATTTAAATACAAACAATATTTACTTACCATTCTCTTTTCCCGCGGCGAATGCGCAAAACAATAGAAAGAGGAATCGGCCTCTCATCTGTAGAGCCATTTCGGCCCGAACAAATATGTTGGCAGGATGATATTTACATTATGTCCCATCCCGCTTGACGGGAGAGGCGGAGACGAGTTCCCCTGGGACCTGTCTGGCCGCTCTGCCAGGCCACACTGCCTCTGCTGGCGCCGCTGCCCAGCTCGTTACATAGCTCTGTTAAACACATTCGTGTCACAATAATAAGCGTCTTCTTTGATCAGGGATCGGCAACATGCTTCCTTTGCTTTGATACACGATCGGCTCAATTCTGACGAGTGAAAGAAAGTCTAGCACTAGTCGTGAAGGAGCGAGAAGCTAAAAGAAAGCAAAATGATCCGGGTGACTTGATAGGATGATGTCACGGATATTTGTTGTTTGCAAGAGCATAGTCAAATCATCTAAGTAGGTAGGTAGGTTTCGAGTTTCATGTGCATATCTAAATTATGGAATTGAATCTGGGACTCTGTAGGAAATATCCTTAGAAAACTCGGTTCCTAGTAAAGATCGCATTCTAATTGATTCATTCATAAATAACACCTACACTGCAGTGTCAAAGACACGTAACAAAACAGAGACAGAAAGACACTTGAAGCAGTCAAACTCATCACACAGCTACATTTTTTTGCGTCAGGGAAAAAAGTATACCTACCTACTTACTTAGTAATACTACTTGACTTGTATGGAACAAAAAATCTTTCAATTGTTGTCACCTAAATACAATTTAATTCTGCGATGAGATGACGTCCGCAATCGGCATTAGAATCACAAATTGAGTTTAGGACGGAGTCTTAAATAAGCAAACTGCAGATTGGAAATGCTTAGACTATTGTGTTTCATAATGTGTTTCTATTTAGGATTGGTTGACGACTCCTGGATAGTTTGCATTGATTAAATCTAATTCAAAGTTCAGCGCGACCCATCTCACCCGAGTTCGTTATAATAAATAGGAACAAAAGTCGTCAGTCGTTCGCGCGATCTATGCCTACTGTACAATAACTTTTTACTTCGCAGGCACTTCGACAAATAAAACAGTCCCGAAACTTGTCTGGAAGTGAAGGAAAAGATAATACGAAAATCAGAACTGATCGCCTCTCGATCAAAATAATACTCGTAGCAGCGAAAATAACAGTCGGTACAAGGTATTGACAGCCGTCACAGGTGCCTGCTCATTCAATTGAGAAGAATCAAAATATCGTGAAGACGCAGTTAATCACTAGGAAATTATTGGAGAGGTATTAGGTAAACGCCTTATTGATGCGCTGGGTAGATTTTCGCATGATGTCGAACTGTCAAATTTGAATGTAACGACCGTAATTACAACAGCCACTATAGCTAATTATGACACTTCAACAGATTGTGAATACACATCATCTATTGTCTATTTCATCCGGGAAGACTTTTTACTACCTACATGAATGTTTTTTTCTTCAATTATGAACAATTAAAAATATCTTCCCCTTTGAAACAATAAATACCTGCGTGGATCGCTATCATCTAAGCTCTTGGGTTTTGTCTACAAAGGGTTCTATGGCCTCAAGAGTTCGAATGTTAGCAACACTGTTATTGAATATGAATGAATAAATTTAGAAAATATCGCCACTGTTCGTAACTTTAGGTGTCGGTGTCGCTACGAATTGAATTGAAAGGTGTCCATTTTCGAGCAGTGTCGGTTACTCCCAGCTGCCTGGAGCAAAAAGTTCTTCACTTGAAGGGGGGATTACTGAAATAATTCAAATTTAATAAGGTCGACGCCATGTTGGTTTAATATTTACGATAGACGCTAATTAAGCTGTTAGTGACTGAAGTTGTACCTAATTCGCATGCTTTTATGTTCATTTGCTAAGCGACTTGGAAATTCAGTATGAAATATTGCTAGGTGTTGTTTTTCAGTGCTTTTTAACCGACTTCAAAAAAGGAGGTATTCAATTCGGCTGTATTTTTATTTATTTTTATTTTTATTTTTATTTTTTATGTATGTTACCTCAGAACTTCTAAACGGGTTGACCGATTTCGATGGTTCTTTTTGTGTTCGATAGCAAATGGCTTCCCATTGGTCCCATTTTAATTTCATCAAAATCTAACTAGTAGTTTTTGAATTATCCCTAAAATAAAAAAAAAATGTATGGGCATTCGGGAATTTTAGTCCGAACTTACATTTGTACATACTTACATACCTACATACAATCACGCCTGTATTCTTAAATGGGGTAGGCAGAGCACACAAAACGCTACATAGACAAAACTATGTCTATGTCACGCTTCGTGGCCACTTCTAGCTCATTTTTTGTAGGTTTTGAATTAGCAGGCATGATAGTGACAGGTTGCTAGCCTCATAGCCTGTCGCCTAAAATTTACTTAAACCTATGTCCTTAGTCGCCTCTTGCGACATCCACGGAAGAAATGGAGAGTATTTTTATGTATATTCGCGGATTACTCGAAGACGCCTGGACCGATTTGGAAAATTCTTTTTTTGTCTGAAAGGGTATAGTTTCCAGGTAGTCAGATTGTCAGCATATCTTGACCTGATGATGGAATATGAGGGAAATCGAGGGCAACCCTCAAATTTTATAGGCACAGGTAGTGTTTTTAGTACATTTTTCAAAGCTACACCAGTATTTATGCTTGGCAGTAAAAAAATGATTGGGCTGATGATGAAAGGTCAACTCCTTAATTTTTAGGAGTTAAAGGATATTTTTTTCAATACTTAATGCACCTCCAGACTGGAAATTATAGTTTCAGTAATGAGCCAAGCCTGCTGCTTCTCAAGTGTTGCATTTCTGTTAATGCTTGTTCATCGTGGGGTTTACTTAACAGTTTAGAGGGTTCTAAATCAGATAGAGCTATTCCTTCTAAAGCCTTGAATCTGCTGAGAGCTACATATACCTACTTGATCTTTAGTAAATATGTACATAAACAGAATTTTCCTTTCAGGATATAGCTAATTTGAAGTCGGTTTTTTTTTGTTTAAAATTATATAATTAATTGTTGTAGTCGTAATGTTACTTTTCTTTTGAAAGACGGCGAATTATTCTTCGACTAGGGATTAAGTATAGAAATTATTAAGTGCGATTTAAACTATGTAATTAAAAGCGATGCAAAATAACTGCATCTGATTTTGTATTATCCATTACTTACAGCATGTTATAAAAACTATGCTATTTTTAATTTTGGTCAGAAATGTTGAAACTGTTAACACATTTTTCAGTGTTTTAGAACTCTCAAAAATGTCGAAACCTTCAATTACGCACGAAGAGTAAAACTGTTCAAAACCCAAATCCCAACAAGAAGAGAATCGAATAACATCGAAGGAATTCAAAGACACCCGCATCCTCTTAATTTAGAAGAATACGATCGAATCGTCTTGGGGTGCTCGCTGAACCGTAGCTAGGGACTGGCCTTCGACTTTGTTTACCTTACCCGGCATAACGTTAGACAATGCAATTAAACAGCAAGGACTCGAGTGCCTTTGAATCCAATCTTAACTTAGGTGTAGATGTTCAATACCTTTTAAGCGGTAAACGCGATGGGGTTTCAAGAAAGTGTGTACTTTACTTAGTTTGACCTTGGTCCGCACGTAGGAAGAACGTAGCATGTTGATGTTGATTTTAAAAATGTAGGAAGGAAAAAGGTTTGGATAAAAATATGAGTGTTGTTTCTGAGATTTGACGTCCCTATTTGTTCGTGATTTAACCCTTACGGTCGCAGAATGAAAAATAATCAAAGAATTTTGATAGAAAACCCTTTTAAGAAAGCAAAAAAAGTCAGTAGGTAAAGTTTAAAAAACCGCCAAATGGCTTTACGAGATTTTATAAGTTACATTTTATTAGCTCAATGAAAATAGTAAAAAAAATGTTACTTAATTATTTGTTTATGATTTAAAGACTTTTTTTTCGAGATTTGCCAGTATATCTGTATATCAGCATTTCAATGCATAATAAATACGTATTAAAAATAGTATGTACAGGGATGTAAAAATAATGCTCTAAATATTTAGGCAAGTTTCTGAAGTAAACCTAGGTTAATAGCAGAATTTAGAGTTTAGAGACCATTAACGTACGTGGGTAAGTCTTAATTCTAAAGTAACAGGTGCGGCCTAAATATGTACAAAGAGTTAAATTAACGGTTTGTGTAAGGAATTATACACACATTACGTATACACTTACGAGCAACGGAAACGCGTGTGTTTCCATATTACTACGAGTAATTTACTGAGAAAACCGACCAGATCGTGAGTGTATTGGCGTAGTCTGGGAAAATCTTGTAATTTATAACGTCAGCCAACGCAGTCAGTACGCTTAGTACAGTTGGAAAGTGACCCGTATAGTCTATCTCACGCGTAATTCTACTCGCGCCCTGTCGTGCTCAGCCGGCGGGAGTTTAGTATACACCTAGTAGGTACAAATATACCTTATCCAGCATTGTTGGCTTTGAAAGATTCACTGAAAAGCAATTTCTTGGTTGACAGTACGTCTCAGATACTGTACTCCTGTAGTTAGGTTAGATAGTGTCAAACAGAGCTTTTGTTTGGCCATTACGAAATAGGAATCTCAACCGCTAGCTTTGCTTTACCTTACCTGAATTCTAAATATACATTTCCACCACATAGAGCGTTCAATTTTCTTAAGCCACCTTGTATTGTGCTGTCAAATCAATGGTTGTCTTAGGAGGGATGTAACTGGAATTAGTCAGATTGAAACAGAGTAATAGTGGTAACGATGTTTGTGTAATCGTGAACTCTGACTCGGTCGCTAAGGGTTATCGGTAATCCCGGTTTGGGTCGGATATAAATACGATCGGCGTTGTTCGGCGCCCGTTCGCGTGTCTTAAGACGAAACTTAACGGAGTCTCGTTTTCAGATTGAAGAATTTCAATTGTTTTTTTGCTTCGCCGTCTTAAATGGGACTGAAAATTAGGACGATGAGGAATTGCACCTTTGACTGAGAATTCTGTAGAAAAATAATTTTAAACAAAAAAAAACCGACTTCAAATTAGCAATATTTTGAAAAGATTCTGTTTACTGAATGTAAAATCTTGACTTCATCAACAAATTACCGAAAACGCCGTACATCTCCATATAAAATTTGAAGAGTTCCCTCGATTTCTCCAAGATTCCATCATCAGATCCTGGTGTCGTGCCAATGGGACCAATTTCGAGTTATACCCTATCGATTAAAAAAAAATTTTGAAAATCGGTCCACGGGTCTCCGAGCTATCGAGTAACATACACACAAAAAAAAAAAAAAAAAGGTCGAATTGAGAACCTCCTCTTTTTGAAGTCGGTTAAAAAACATGGCACGGTTAACATTGCTATTCCCACTTAAAGTGAACGTGGTGTTGGCATTTTACAGTTCAAGCTTCTCTACTATTTACTCTCGGATTTTTAACTTATAGTATCTAATTACTATATCTTTTTATGCCAGTAGATCAGCGGCGTACTATCTAACTAAAAATAGTTGCAGAAAATCAATAAAAAAGAACAAAACAGACCGGCACAACTGAAAGTGACACTTTGCCTGCACAAGCAAAATTCATAGAGGTATTTTTTGATGGTTGACTGTCTGGCCACACAACCGGCCGGCTTAAAACAGAATGACAGATTTATTTGCAACAATAAGTATAATAATATTTTTTTATTTCATTTCATTATAATTTCTGGTGCAGAATTCTGGTCGTCTTATGACCTCAGTTTAAGCAGACTCGTGTGGTAATCAGTGACAGAGAAATAAGCTAGAATAATTGCTTTAATTTTATTTAATTACGACAAGATTTTTTTAGGATTTACAAAGTAGTTGGTAACATCATCGCGCGTGATCGGGTGACTATGCCTAATGCCGACACTGCTTAAGAGTTTATTCAACTTTATATGGCGCCTGTTCCAATAAAGATTTGTCTGCATCTAAGCTTATTATTGACGTTTTCTTCGACGTAAATAGATATTAGAAGTCCGTATTCACTGTCAATATTGGTGAAATATTACAAATGGGATGTAAATTTCTGTGATAAATGTACATTTCATTTTAGTTGAAGTGTAAACTCCATCCCATTTCTACAGAATCTGCAATAACAAATTACTTTTAGATTCTAAAGTAGCTACTACCCGCGACTTCGTCTAAGTAAGTTTGATATTCGTTTAACTCATGTTATTCTGTGGCATTATCCTAAAAACTGTAGACGTCGGCGTCGCCATGTGTCGAGGTATCAAAATTAGCTGTTTACATTTACACGCTGTTTACGGAAATTTTGACAGCTCGACGCCGTGCTTGTCAACGAGTTTAGTGTGTCACGTTCATGTCACGTTGGAGAATAAATGCATGTAACTGCAAATTTGATTAAGGCATTCATTGGTACCGACGCCTATATGCGTTTTCGTGACTTCCGGCGAGCACCATTCTCAAAGTTTTGCCGGAACCGAAGGCACATATGCATTCGAGGGACCTGAAGAAGGTACGACTGAGATCGCATTAACATCCACACAGACTTTCGCGTACATTATAAATACTAATATTAAACATAAAACTACCGCGAGACTCACTCATAGTGAAAAAATAACGGAAATTACTCACGTTGTTTATACCGAGATTAGCTCGACATGTTTCTGATCAATCCGTGATCCATCATCTGGAGCTACGCGCCACGGCAGCGGACAAACGCGCACTGAGTGCCCAACACAACAACGTGAGTAATTTCCGTTATTTTTTCACTATGAATACTAATATTAATATTGTGTGTAAGCATGTAATTTGGCTTAATTAAACTTTGTTGCGAAATGTACCCTACATGTTTCTCAGGATGTTTTCCCAAAAATAAATGCTCGTTAAAAAACGTGTAGCAAGAAAGACATTCATTGTCAAAAATTCGTAGGACAGAGTTTTTCGTGAAACTTGTACCTACTTGTACTGAGTTAAACTTTAGCGGTTTTCGTTATGAAAGCTTTTTGTTTTGTCACAACACGACGAATATTAAACGGTTCGTGACCACGGAGGCTGCAATGTGGCTGAAACACCGGAGTAATTTAAGTTTCATATTTTTCGATAATGTTTTAATACAGTGTTATCCAAACTTTGTTCTGCAGCGACCCGGTAATTTTTACACTGTCCTTTCGTGACCTAACAAGTAATTTTAAACCCAAGCTGGTACTGTTAGGTCAAATAAGGTAAACCTCCCTGTGCTCGACACTGACCCAATACTTCTTGCAACCTTATGTCATAGTAAGACAGGTGACAGATGGGTGTCATCTACTGGGCGTTGAGGCGTCGAGCCGATGTACTTTTACCTTAATAAACTTTTATTAATAGTTAAAACTGGAATAGGACCGGGTTTTGGCCGATATTTCGAGAAATACTGTTTTAATAATCTACTTTAACACAAACAGCGATGATATTCTAAAGAAGAATGAGACGATGAGAGCCAAACAGATAAGTACATATAGGTACGTTATTTTGCATAATACCAAATATACATAAGTAGGTAGGTATCTACTTAATTTACGTGGGTATCAGTGGGTATAACAACTATCTAATGCTATTTACCGACATGAATAAAAAGTAGCGTGTAAGTAAAAACGATAGTAACTATTTTTAGGAATTAACTCTAGTTCCATAAACAGGCTTCTTTCTATAAGAGTTTTTAAATATTTATTAGCGGAAAAATGAGACTTTTTTTTAATCAAATGACAACACGGCTTGTTTTAATTTTGTAAAAGACCAACTCAATTTAAAACGGAGCGTCATAAACTGCTTCAACTTTGTGAAAATGACAGAACAAGCTTTTACATTTTTGGCAATGCCTCCTGCCGACAAAACTCTTATTCTTAAGTTTGTAGCACTTTTCTAGCTTAGCTCCAGTTAACGAACAATAAAAATCTAGATTTATGTTGGTGTATACTTTGTAAGTTTCTTGAGTGCGCTGATCGAGTTTTGGTCCCACGTCTTTTGGGTCACCATGGTTTACCCAATAGGCTAGATGACTAAAAAAAACTATTTAGTCCGTCAGATAGCTTACCAAAAAATATTGTACCCATATTTTTTCTTTTATTTGACAAACGAAAAATGGCGACAACACAGCGCTTGAAAGTTTCGCGTGACGTCACGCCTAGGTACAAATTTTACCTAGGCGTGACGTCACAAGCCCCCACTCCGGAAGTTTGATGATCTATAACTTTATCGATGTTTAGTTATTTGAAAAAAGAAAAAAACATGTGTCTTACATTTTCCGTAATCTTACTTACGGACTAATTAGAATTTAATTTTTTTTACCCAGTCATCATCCCTATTATACCACAGAGCCCCTACAAAGCACGCTCCGCGCTGACCCAAACCACACGGGCTTAAAATCAACCCAGCACACTTGAAAGTCCTTTACCGTATTTGGTGGAAAAGTAGAAAGTAGGTACATCTCTGATAGGTAATGAAAAATGCAGCTAATTTGCACCTAGCGTCGATTTTCGCGTCGAGCGTCGAGCATCATCTAGGCGCCACCGCTCTGTTCGCGCGACTGTTCATGCTCGCAGAAACTAATACATTCGGACTAGCCCGATATATGTCGAGCTAAACTGGATTTAAAATGGTGGTTATCCGCAGTTTTCATTATGAGTGAGCCTCACGATAGTTTCATGTTCAGATATATCTCAGAGTAATTATATGTGACTTACTACAAACACCGGCCAAATGCGAGTCGAACTCGCTCTCGAAAGGTTCCGTACTGCAGAAAAATAACGATTGTTGTGTGAGTGCCCTCCGTAAATAATTATTTTATTTTTAGTATTTGTTGTCAGCGGCAGTAGCGTAGCT
>BHDV01072064.1:87875-101043 GCA_005406045.1 Adoxophyes honmai | reverse complement strand
GGGGGGGGGGTGCTTTCCCACAATATCCGCCCCGGGTGTCACCCATGCTAGCTACGCCACTGGTCAGCGGCAATAGAAATACATAACTCTGTGAAAATTTTAACAGTCTAACTAGCACGGTTGGTTCAAACAGACGGAGGGACAACGAAGAAAAGGGTCCCGTTTTCACCCTTTGAGATCGGCACCCTAAAAAAGAAATGCTACTTTCAAAAACTGCCATAAACTACCTTTAAGACGAAATCAATGACAGGTTACCAGCCGTGTCAAGCACACTTTAACTTTCGATATCTCGTGGAGGAGTTCTTACCGAAATCAAAATTCTTAATGCGTTCTGGAATCGAGCAAATGGGAAAACTTTGGGAGTTCCATTGTCCTACTAATGTTAGTTTAGTGCTCGCTGCCTGTGTTTTTGATTTATTTAGGGGCCAGAAGCTGTGGGATGGCAAGCCATTCCCGGAATGTAGGGCAACCTTGAATCCCCATAAACACATTCAATGCCCATTCGATAAAGTGCGCCTGGGTAAATATTCGGGCGTTTGAACCGCTGTCATTATTCTCAACACTTTTTTTATCAGATTCTTTAAGAAATGTGTACAAAATAGTCTAGTGTGTACCTATCTATAAGGCACAGACACTATATAACACACTTACTGTACCAATTTCTTAAGAAATCTGATACCAAAAGTGTTGAGAATAATGACAGCGGTTCAAACGCCCAAATATTTACCCGCCTAACAGTTGGAGTAGGAATACCTACTCGTAGTGGTTATGCAGAAATAAACAAATACCAAACGCTAAAGATTCTTAACGTGTTTAGTCTGTGACACGTTAAGAATCTTTAGCGTTTACAGATACGATAATATTTTATCTGCGTATAAATATCACGTTTGACCATCTGGTTACCCTGAATTTGCTAAACGTCGCACTGGATTTTTGAATTCATGTGCTCTGCCTACCCCACCTGGGAATACAGGCGTGAGAATATGTGATGTATGTGAATATGTATAAATACCATCTTTCTATAATATGTCGGTGCTAGCAGATACTTGACGGTAAAATATAAGTTATCTCCGCAGTGTGTGTTCTCATTGAATTGCATAGGGAGCGATATTGGCAGATATCCGTTCAGATTCAGGTATCTTATCGTATCTGCTTAGTGTTTGACACGCTTTATTGAGTTATGCCTTTGAGATGAATTTGCGGGGATCGATTTTTGAATATGGCGCAGTTGTTATTCTTTCAAGGGCTCGTAACTATCAAAATTTTGTGTATTTTCCACTCTAAATTTCGCTACCATTGTTTGAATAATTAAATAAGTACCACAATATTTATATTAACGCAGTTGCTTGTTGTCACAAAAACAAAATTACAGTGAGTTTTACTTTAGAGTAGTTTTTGATTTAGTTTAAGTACCTAAACCTAATTGTAGTTCTGTTTTTTAAGTCTTATTTCAGTTGTTCTGAAAAAAAATGGCGGAACACCAGCCCATATAGCTACAAAATAATTAAAACCGTCAGAGCTTATTAGTCTCAAACTTAGGGGATAACGAATAACAGCAAAATGAGTGTTATGCTAATAGGCAAAGACACAATTCGTATTTTTTTATTGGCAACAAATCTGATACAACTGATACGAGTATAAAATAAATCACCAAGAAACCGAATGTGGAAGCAAATTAAGTAAATATTGTTTTAATATCTCGCAATTCTCTCATTTCTCGCTACTGCGACGTTGAATTTTTGCGTTGGGTGGCTTTAACTCGTGCCGGATGTGTGCTCGCGAACACATCCTCTTGCAGAAGAGACCCGTAGAGGCGTAAGACGGTCGGATACGCATCCGCATCGGCTGGGACTTTGTGCCTGCAATTAAAATCATAAATACAGTGTCAATGACCCCTAATAATCTATAAAATGTTCTTAACCTAATTTTGCCCGTGTATACGAGTTTTGATTGACCCCGTGTTTTGCATAGAAGTCGCAAGAGGCGACTAAAAATAGGAAGGTATGCTTTAGGTGACAGGCTAGCAACCTGTCACGTTTATTCCCCCTTTATCAAATTGAATACCTAGAAAACGGTTTTGACTATGTAATGTTTCATGTGCTTTGCCTACCCCATTTGTTTAAATAGGCGTGATGTAGGTATGTGTATTTCATTTCTTAACTTGAAATTTTACGGGTTTTTCCTATTCTACAGACGTTGGACACTCGGGAATCAAAATGGCTTTTAGGAATTTAACGTTTTATCAGTTATGCCGATTAAGTGTCCTTTTATTTTGTATTCGACTTCAGAAAGAAGGTTCTCAATTCGACTGTATTTTCTAGGGTTCCGTACCCAAAGGGTGAAAAAGGGATCGTATTACTGAGACTTCGCTGCCGTCTGTCTGTTTGTCTGTACGTCTGTCACCAGGCTGTATCTCAAGGACCGTAAGAGCTAGCTAGGCAATTTAAATTTTCACAGATGATGTATTTTTGTTGACGCTATATAACAACAAAAAATAACAATACACTTGGCTTAGGCCCGTGCAAAAAAATGACCTCCTAGGATACAAATATTTACTTAAAAACAATAAATAATAATAAAAATAAAACGTAGTTAATCGTGCGAGCGAATCCATCGAGCCCATGGGGGCTATTACCATCAGTCCCGATGATGTAAGTTGTGCAATTAGTTAGGCTCAGAACTGGAAAAGCCCTGGGCCGGACGGGTTGCATAACTTCTGGATTAAATGGTTTCGTTGCTCGCACGAGCGATTGCCTACGCAATTCCAAGAAGCTCTTGTGTCCGGTTCTCTACCATCTTCCTTAACCATTGGTGTCACCTTCCTGCTCTATAAGTCTGGTAGTACCACGGAAGCTAAGAACTACAGACCCATCACGTGCTTGCCTACCATGTACAAGCTCCTTACATCCATTTTGAGAGCAAAAATCACACGTTGTTGAGAACAACATTTTGGCCTACGCTCAAAAAGGATGTAGGGTTGGGTCTCGTGGTACTAAAGAGCTCCTCCTCATTGACATGACCATTGGCCAGCACTTCCGGCGGAACAAGGAGACTATGTCGGTTGCATGACTTGATTATAAGAAGGCACCGACGCCAGTTCTTGAGAATGGACGTGCTACGCTCTACTGGGATCGATATGTTATCACGGACAGGACTATTGTTGCCAATAAGCCTGATATCGTAATAATAGACCGATCACAGCGCCGTGCAGTGCTCGTCAACATCACCATCCCCCTTAACGAGAATCTTGTGAAGGCCGACAAGGACAAACTCAGCAAGTACCTTGACTTGGCTCACGAGGTGACCGACATGTGGGATGTGGATTCGACGATCATTGTACCGATAGTCGTCTCAGCAAACGGTCTCATAGCGAAGAGTCTGGACCACCATCTTAGGAGACTCTCGCTAGACGGTTGGCTCAAGGGTTTGATCCAACAGTCAGGAGGTTCCTCAGTTTGCAGCCCTAACCGCCGGTTAATGTATGTTATGTAATTTATTTTATTTTATTACTTTTATATAAGCATTGTAAAAATCTAACCTGAGATTGTAATAAACATATACATAAAAATAATAATTAAGGGGGCTCCCATAGAAAAACGTGATATTTTAGCCATCTTTAGTGGTCGCCATTCTGCGAGCTGTTTCCCAAGAACCGTGATAGCTAGGCAGTTGAAATTTTCACTGATTATGTGTTTGTCACTACAACTAATACTAAAAAAAACGTAATAATAAAGGGGGGCTCTCATACAACAAACATGTTTTTGACGATTTTTTTAATACGTCATAAACCGCAATGTGCCTTTCATTTAGGCTTATTTCACAACTGTCCGGGAGACCCGTATACGGGCTGTTGCCACGGGCGCTCGGAGTGGGAGCACAATTGAGGAACTAGAGCATCGCTTCACAGCGATCCGGATTGGTGCGCACGAGACCCGCTCCGTGTGGCGCATGACGGCCTGAAAATTCACCCAAATGCAATAACTGCATAAAAATCCAAAGAAAAACTACTTCAAATATTAAAGATTGTTTTTGACTCACTTTGTTTTTGGATTTTTTTTTGTGCGACGCGACGCGGAAGCTTTACCACAGTATTACAATAAATATCGGAATATTGTGGCTTTACTTACGGTATACCTACAGTGTACCTATATGTATACATGGTGTCATATTTTACAGAAATAAGCCTTTAGTTTTCGTTGCCACCGCGCCGCGCCGCTTCGCTTTCGCTGTCAGTGCCTTTGGCGCTTTAGCACACGTTTGCAATTAGCATCAACTACTTTATCTTTCACTTGACCGAGCAAAATCCAGCATCAATGGCTAATGCGACATAATTATCCGGTCGAAAGTTACTTCTACTCGTATTTCTATATAATCAACGCTTTTCTTATAACACGAACGTTCTAGAAGTATCGAAATAGTTTGTATCGGGTACTTGGAGCCATCGTTATCTAGAATCCGAACGTATTAGTTTAAGACTCAAGGGAGTAAGAAACGTCTAATTTCCGTTACCTGGGAAACATTTAATATCAGTAACGGAAACTGCACATGCTTTCAAAAGAAAACTCGTTAAGGGGAGGGTGAAGGTACCCCTGATGGTATATTACCTATAAGTAAACAAATTTTTGGTGAAATTGTTGGATAGAAAGGAGCTGTAGTCCAGACTTCGTTGTAAGAGGGACGGCGTAGGTACTGAGGCACGTAGTTTGAAGCATGGTAGCTGTTGGTTGCCTTGAGGATGCAGACTGTTCTAGTGATCAGCACTTAAGCTCTAGTATTTTTTACCCACGCTCCTTGGTCGCATTTTTTCAGGGTGGCACGTAAAGAAATGTTGACATGGTCGAATAAAGAGCAAAGTCAAAACTCTTAAAAGTCTTTAAGTTTTGATAAAATCAATGATACCTACGTTACAGTCACAATAAATCATGTTACAATGTTACGTTTCTGTTTGACCGTACATTTTGTACACTTGTTCTTGCACTGTCATTCATATTAAACATAGGTATGTATAGGTACGTCATTAGATGCGTAATATTTTACAAATTAATTTTGTAAGCAGGTACCTACGCGTACAAACTGAATGCGAAGAAAATTAAGTGTTCGGCTGCAAGGAAATGTATAATTTTCACGTGGTCGTCTATTAGATATTGAGGTTCAAAGGGTTTTTTATAATAATGGGTATATTATGTTATTGTGCCTTTTAGGTGATCAAAATTGTTAATTTTTCAGTTAAGTACAATTTATTTATGATATTTGCTAAGTATTGTCAACTTCAAGCTAAGGTAACGGCCGAACACCGTTAAGGACGATTTGGGACGACTATTGGTTTAAAGTGCCATTATTTGATTTTTACTAAACGAGTGTTTTTCCTATAATTTATTAGACAAAGTATCTTTTTAATAAATATTTTTCAATTAGTTTCTGCAGGCGACTATGTGGAGTTAGAACTCAAAACTTTCGCATAAAAAGCCGACTATCGGTTCCTTTAGTCTACATGACAATTGACACAAACATCAAAAGATGAACGTTGTGGATTCTGCCAAAATAACAAATGTCAGTTTCATTACGGCACTCTGAATTAGTCTAAGAATAGATACCTATAGGGAAAGGAGGGGATAATCATGCCAAAAACTAATCCACTAAAATTATCACTTAATACTAAAACGCTTGACTCACCTTTCAAACGCATTAAAAAGTTGCGGAACAAGGCATAAATCCGCCATTGTAAGCTGGTCTCCTATGCAAAACCTCCCGGCTGTCTTGGACAGTAAGGTTTCCAAAGTCTGCAGGCCTCGTTTGATGTAGTGATGAGTGAACTTCGTGTACTCCGCATCTCCAGGGAAGTGGGGCTTGATACTCGGCACTTGCAAGGGTTGGATGCCTGACACCACGGTCTGTGGATAAGACAAATAATAAGTTCATTGATTTCAACGAAGGTCCCTAAGACCTAAGACTACAGCCGACCTTCCCAACCGACCATCCCAACAGACGGATCTGATACGGCAGGAACAGGGAACCAGAGTATTGTGATGAATTATTTTAGTTATTTTAGATAGGTAATGACATACTCATCATCTAGGGTTATCATCCTAGTGATCATACTTTACAAGCGATAAAAATATTATGAATTAACTTACTTACTACACGTCCAACTATTAAACGAATTGACGGTTTACTTTACTGTATTGATAAATGGTATAACGCCTATATTATTTGTAATTTTCTATCTTTAGTATGCTAAAGTATACATACATACATACATATTCTCACGCCTGTATTCCCATGAGGGGTAGGCAGAGCACATGGATTCGGAAATCCAGCTAAAGTATAAATAGACGAAATATTGGTACCGGCCGTTACTTAGTAACTAGGAATTAAGTATTACGGATCTAGAGCGGTATTTTTGCAAACGTGGCGTTAGAAATAGTAATCTATTTAAGTATCTTAAAAATAGTTTCTTTGCGTTTAGTGTGGATAGCGGACCGTTTGTGCAAGTCTGCAAGATATAAGTAAAAAAAAAGAATATCTGTCTGCAGTTGTCCAGAAAAAGTTACGGTCACCAAGTAAAGTAGGTATTCACAAAGTAATATTCATTTCTATAATCGGTATGTAAATAAAAACTTTATGATATAGGTATATGAATCAAATAGGGTAGGCAAAATTATGACAATTTCACGTTTCGAAGCCACTTTCCGCATATATATATATATATTTTTTTTTATACAGGTTCAGAGGCAGTTGATAGTTACAAGTTGCTAGCCTGTCGCTTAACTAAAGCATATTTAAACCTCTTTACTTAGTCGCCTTTTACGAATGAAAAGGTGTTGTCCTGAACCGACACCATTATTCGTTACTAAAAGCCTTAGCAACAGTGTTATTAAGCCCATTAAATCGTATTAGCAGTAGCCAGGTATGTCCAAAAATATAGCAGAGAATTGAAATCAATTAGAGCGTTTCAAATCGAAAAATAAAAAGGAATTAACAATTCACTGATTGTTTCCACGAAAAGAATCGACGTTTTCTAAGTGATGGGGATTAGTAGCGTCCTTGAAAGGCCTTTTATTTAAAAAAAAAGAAGTTGATTAATGATTGGCTGTTGTAAAATATAAAAGGTTGACGAGTTTTTGAGGAAGTTTGAGTGTCATGTGATCATGTCGTAGTTTGCTAAATTTAATATTTTTATCACATTAGGATATGCGTGTAAACAATACCAGCATTTTTTTCCCGTAAGAATGTCAATAAACAATCTAACATGTAACATTTTCAAGTATTTTCAATTGCTCTGCTATATTTTAACTGACAATTTTGAGTTTTATTTGAAGTAAACAAGCGCATTTTTTTTTGATAGTATATTTTAGAAGAAACATAACAAACAATAAAGGGCGAAGCTCGTAAACTATTTATTACATAATCATACTTGATATCACCTAACCCGTTTTAACCTATGTGGTGTCGCTTGCCATTTCTTCCATGGACATCGTAAGAGGTAAGAGGCGACCCATGAAACAGGTTTAGGTACGCTTTAGGCGACGGGCTAGCAACCGTCACTCTTATATCTCATCCATCTGCTTTTAAACCTAAAATTATGTTTGAAATTGTTGCAAACTTGAAATAGCGTAGTGTCTGTGTCACGTTTCTTGTACTCTGCCTACGCCATTGAACACAGGCGTGATTGTATATAAGTACGTATTCTTTAATATTATACCTAGACGTCGGAAACAATTATAACATACATACCGGGTGTCCCGTGGCAGGTTTTGGATTTCAAAGTTAATTTTAAAGATGTTTTTAATTGAGAATATAAATGTATTTGTAATGAAAAGAAAGATGAATCATGCGGATTTTGTTTTTTAAAGCGTACTTTATCGAAATGTGTTCCATCGCAGCGCAATCACTCGGGGAATTTTTCCAGTGCATTCTGATTGACGCGCTGCAGTACTGACGGAAAAATAGCGTCAACTTTTCGAGTCATATTATCGTTTAATTCTAAAAGATTCTTCAGGTAATTATCGTATAAATTTATCTTTAAGTTTCCCCCATAGATAAAAAAAAACCAAAGACGTGATATCTGGTGATCTGGATGGCCATGCCAATGTCTTTAAACCGGCTATTCGATTTTCCGAGGAAGATTTTCTCTAAGAAGGGTTATCACATGTTCCCAAAAAACTCCTGCCGCTCTCTGACCGACTAAGTTTTAAATTCCTGTACCAATTGGATCTTAAAAGGATGGAATTTAATGTCCAAGCTTGAAAAACGGTGCATCATGGTTTTTGGCAGCCGCAAACTTGACGCTTTCTTACACTCGGAATGGCGGGGACTATTTTGCACGTTGCTTTCAAAACGTCCAATGTTTTGATCAGTCCTTCACGTTTGGCTGGGACCTGGAGGTGGCCTCTTTTACTGTTGGACGTGTTGCATGGAACTTCTGGACCCACGTCCTAATCAGAATTCCACTCGGTTCGTCACTTAATAGACCAATATTGTAGTGAGAACAAAATGACCGGTGAGCTACAGCGCAGAAATTTATGCTTTAAAATACGCCTTAACTGCGAAACCGCGGTGCACGCCAGTCCACTACTGCACCATGGGTAAACAATCCGCACAAATGCAAAGTCAAACGGTAACACTTTCCCGCTCCCACGCGCAACCGTTGGAAAAATATTCAAATTTCAAATCCAAAATCTGCCACGGGACACCCTGTACATACATATTCTCACGCCTGTATTCCCAAGAGGGGTAGGCAGAGCACATGAATTAAAAAATCCAGTGCCACGTTTAGCAATTTCTGGGTAACCAGGTGGTTAAACAATTATAATGAATCTACAAATACTAAAATTGTGAGAGGGACGATTTAATCTCCGTGAAGAATATAGGTATCAATGATACAGTACCGATGAATGCAAGGGAAGTGTATCCTACGGTTCATCAGCTGGAAATTTGAATTGATTACCCCTAATGGCGTAAGCGATCGCTAAGAAGGGTTTATTGGGAAAACGGTCCCCAGGATCCAGGCCCGCGAGGGGTCAAAAGGATAAAGAAATTGCGACGAAAAATGTGAATCGGATTTATTTAAATCGTCCTTTCTTAAGCAGATAATTCAAAAATACGCCAATTATCTTGTTCGACTTCAAAAAGCAGGAATTTTAATTCTTCTTTACCTATTGTGCGAGAGCAAGGAAAGAATGACAAGAATATGTGTTTTGATCTTTACTAGATCTTAAGAAGTTTGTGCTATTTAAGTACTCTGATTATAAATACACCTATAACCGATAAGCCTATAAAACATACTACGGTTACGGAGGTATCTAGACTCTAAAGATAGTCTCAAAGTACATACTTACTTGAATGGTCCCTTTAAATGTCACTCCCTCAGTATTACAGCCAAAGTCTGGCACTGTGCATTCTAATGGGTAAGTTTGTCAAAGTAAAAATTACATAAAATACATACAATCACGTCTGAGTTTCCAAACGGGGAGGGCAGAGCACACATAACGTGACAGGCAAAACCAAAAACATTACACGACATAGACAAACCATTTCACGCTTGACACCCACTTCTAGCATAACTTTAGGTTTAAATCAGGTGTAAGAGATATAATAGTGACAGGTTCCTACTCTGTCGCCTAAAGCTAAGCGTCCACATGTCCGCATCGCACGCATCGGACGCATCGGATTCAATCAGATGTATGGCGAAATGCGATGCGTAAGATGCGGACAGGTGGACGCACTTGTATGAGTTTCTAAGTTTCTATACGAAGAATGCTACAATCCGTTACGTGCGATACGTCCGATGCATACGATACCGACAAGTGGACGCTTAGCTTAAAGCACACGTAAACCTATTTCCTTAGGCGCTTCTTCGAATCGAGCTTTTAGTAGGATTTTGCTCGAAGGACCAAGAACGTCCTTGTTCTCTGTAGCCACTAAATGAGATCGAAAGTTTGGTAGACTTGCGGAAGGATTATTGTAATTATTGTAATAGAAGTCTCAGGATTTTTGAATTCATGTGCTCTGTCTACCCCTCTTGGGAATGCAGGCGTGAGAATATGTATGTATGTGTATGTAAGTCTCAGGACTTCTTTGAGCAATCTCTCACAACGAGGACTCAATGGAACGTTTGGTGGGGCAAGGGAAAGTTGATGGCAAAAGATCTCGCGGCCGCTCCTCGAAACGATGGACGATGGACAGACCTCACTAAGTCCAGCACACGATTGTTCCCACTCTACCAGCCTCGTGATCGTGGCGACGGGTCGTCAGAGCTGCTGTGTGGCGAGCGTCGACTTTGATATGACCACGACCACGGATGTTATGGATATGAAATTTCGGATACGGATTGGATACGGATATAGGAATGATTATGATTCTGGATACGGATACGGATAATGCATTTACTTCGGATTATCCGTTAGTTTTGGATGATTTCGGTTACGGACATTTTTATGGATTCCAATAAAAGTGAAATACAAATAGATTAAAGGTTTTCTGACAGGAATAATCAGTCAATAATTTTACAGTTTATGTCGGCCTGTGTGTCGGCAGCGTCCGATCAAAACAACTTGTCATAACGTGCCTCAATCAGGCTCCGCCCCTATCCGACATTATAGGATACTTTTATTTTGGATTCGGTTACGGTTACGGAGCTCTCTAATATCCCTGGCCAAGACCACTCAAGAGGAGGACCAGTCAAGAGTGTACGACGTGCGACTAAGAGAAGGCGTTCACAAGTAGGCATTTGTTTATGTAGAGCGGATTATTAAAAGATTCAAGCACAACGTCGCTGCATTATGCAAGCTAGTTCAAGTCCAAGAGCCCAAGCTCTTACGGTAGCAGTTTATAAATAGAACGTAGATTTTGTGCTTACGTTATCGAAAATGTAACCAGCGCGATGGGGGATTAAGAACTGTGTTATAATCCTCATCAGGCAAGTTACACCATGTTGCTTGTTTCTTTCTTGTGTCAGAGAACGATGGAATAGGGATGACGACTGGGTTAAAAGTGCTGTAGAAATTAAGTAACCCGTATTTTTTATACACTATTAAGCTGCGTCTACGCTAGACGAACCGAGTACGAGCGGAGCACGAGCCGAACACAATTCGTATAGTGTGGACCGACTTATAAGCCTCGAACGAGCGCACTGCGAGCATTTCGTTCGTGCTCGGCTTTTTACGAACACAAAGGGATTTGCTTCGCGCTCGCAGTTGTAGGTTCGTTGTACCGTTGTAGGTCCACACACACGCCGCGAACGACTAAACCGAGATCGGCTCGGCTCGTGCTCGGCTCGGCTCGTGCTCGGCTCGTGCGTGTAGCGTGGACTCAGCTTTAATATTAGATAGGTAAGATAAAATTACGGAGTTGGAGACTTCTAGATAAAAATTGTACCATGTTGTGACGACAGTAGAAACTTGTAAGTACTGTATCATCGTCATTTTTTATATCAAGAATTGAATGAAACTTTTATTATTTGATTTTAGTATTTTTTGTTACAGCGGCAACAGAAAAACATCATCTGTGAAAATTTCAACTCTCTCGCTGTCACGGTTCGTGAGATACAGCGTGGTGACAGACGGACGGACAGACAGACAGCGAAGTCTCAGTAATAGGGTCCCGTTTTACCCTTTTGGTACGGAACCCTAAAAAAGGCGTCCCAAGGTTGTGTTTTAATGTTACTGGCATGTAGACGTAGGATGCAGAAGTGGTACCTCAACGATTTCCCTCATGCGGGCGCGGAGCAGCGGCGTAGAAGGCAACAGGCTCGGTTCCGGTCGCGTTTCTTCTAGGTACTGGATTATGGCCATGGATTCCATTAGTGTGACGTCATCTGTGAATTATAGAGGATACTTTAAATTGACACTAAGTATTACCCTTCTTTCATCTGTCACCTTTCATGTCTAAAATTATGCTAAACACGGCAAAATACCAAATTAGAAGAAAGTGAGGAAACAAATCTAGGTAGTAGCCGTCAAAATGAGCTGGGTTTTAAAAAAAAACACCCATGTAATTTATGGACGCCCCCTTACTGAGACGTTTCAGTTCAAAACCTTACGAATATATACTATCAGCGAAATTGTCCGGCAAGTTTTGAGGTCACTTATTCGAAACCTGCACGAAAGGCATATTTAATGAAGCGACTCCTCTGGAGCTGAACCATCGATTCCGGAATTCCGTAGGTGTAGAAGATACGATATCTTTAATATCCGCGTTTTTAAATAGCCTTCACGAAAATATGTACAAGGAATGGAAGAGGTCAGCCGCGGCGGGTTCTTAATCTTTTAACAAATTAATCAAGCAATATTGAAATTGTTACAATAAAAGGGAGATTACGAAATAACGGGCTCGGGCGATTGGTTGGCAGCTTAACGTCTATAAAATGGAAATCAAATTCCAAGTACTGGAACTACTGAACTGGACTGGAACAGGATAGTTAACTGAAGAAAAAGTTGTTTAAGAATTTGACGTCATTACCTAATAATAGCAAAGAATAGGTAATCACAGAACACTAGGTGAAAAAGGGGCTAAGGTAAGTCAATACTTCCGTGTTTTGTAAACTTTGATTCCTACTAGGAATGATGGTCTACATATAGATGGAAAACGAGGTGACGTGACGTATAAGAGTTTTGTGCTTCCTTTTGTAGTAACCCTAAAAAGGAGTAAATCTTTAAAATCCTTTCATGGTTGTATTTCTGCATTCACTCTCGCCCTCTCCGCGCTTTGATCACTGTCCCGAGAGCTCATCGGGTCACGCAACTATCGTGTCTGGGCTACCTACCTACTCAACAATAGGTAGATATAGTTACAGTTTGACAAAATTCACCAGTCTAAAGTGTACCTTTTTTCGATCCTATAAGGCTTGTTTTTCATCACGTTGCCGGTGAAGCTGGCAATAAAAAGAATACTCCTCACGTGCATTTTTTTATTTTAATTGATCAGGGTTGGAATAGTTCATTCATTTATAAGGTACGCTAAATTACTTACTACTTTTAACGTTTACAAATTTTGATCCTCTTGTATATTTAGAAACAAAGGACAGTGTATCATGTGCCGCACTTATGTGTCGTTAGTGTTAGTATCTCGAAATGCAACACGTGTGATGGGTCAATTTCAACAAGACATTTTTTTGTATCATTTCGGTGATTTTTTTTATTTTCAATGTTATCTAAATGAACTGAATCAC